>CAEFZX010007736.1:0-95452 GCA_903066825.1 Alfaro cultratus | reverse complement strand
ATTGATTCAGGAGAATGTCTGCTTAACTCAGATACCAAATCGTCCTCAATTAGAGGGCTGGATAGCTCCTCTGCTTGGAAAGTAGATAAAACACCTTCTGAATCCAACTCCCCGAGATCCGACAAAGGTTCTGATTGTGATTTAAAGGAAATACCTCGAACAACCTCTGCATATGTCAGAGGTTTCCCTGTAGAGAGCAGTGGACTAGATACTGCTGTAACACCTGAAATTTTGGACTGTCCACATGTCAAAAGCGTGACATTTGTGTTTTGTTGAGGGAAAGTTTCCAATTCATTAGAGTATTTGGAATATAAATTCGGAGAATAAGAGATTGCTGAATGCACTTTGTTCTCAATCTTTTCAGTCATCTTTGTATGATTAAAATTGGTAACACTTTCTTCAGTCTCATTTTCCTCAAGTAATGATAGTCTTTTGTTAGATAGTGTTTCGGGTGTGTTCTGAAAATGTAAGACATATTTTGGTTTTGTTACCAGCTCAAAGACTTTTATTTGTTTTTGCACTGCTGCTTCTTCAATAGAATTATTAGTTTTTTCTGCTATTGTGTCTTTCATTTTACCTCTCTTATATGCAAAGTCTCCCTCCAGATCCGCATACATGCCTTCTGTTTGCCATATATTTTCCACATCATTTTCTTTTTGACCTAGTACTGATACAGTTTTAGAGGACTGTGGCTCAAGAATAGGATTCCAGAAACACAGGTTAGATTCTTTTCTATTCTTTGGTGCTTGGAGTTTTATTTTTTCACTTTTTAAATATGAGGTTTTTAACTTTTCACTTTCACAAAATGCTTCTTCACTTATGTTGTCATGAGCCTCAGGTGCTCTTTGTTTTTCCTCTTCTTCTATCTGATCTCCAGTCCAATCATTAAAATATGGCATAGGAGCACTTCTAGAGGATTTTATATTTACGCATCTCTGAACACTGTATTGTACACATGGAAAATATGATGGAAGATTGTCATTTGACATGGTCCAGTTTGTTGGAGATTGACTGTCTGAATTCTCTAATTGTTTTGTCAAGAATATATCTGGATACACCTCCTCACTGGGCATAATAACATGAAAACCCTTGATTGTTGGTGGGGCTGTTTGGTTCTCTCCTGAATAATGTAGGAAGTAATCACAGTATTGACTTCTCAGTTGGGAGCGAGTTGGTTCTGAGAACATGAGATCAAGAAATGAGAAGCTGCACTGAGAAGATTGAGAATCTGGTGAAAATGGTCTACAATCTGTCTGTGCTCCTTGATAAAAGGATAATAATTCTGGTGAAAATACTTTTCTATCAAGTAATCCAAACTGTATTAAAGTATCATCACTTTCGATTTCTAAAGACACAGGTGACAGAGCTGTTCTTTCTACCCTCCTATGTGAAACATCTGAAACAGATTCACAAAGCTTAGCTGCTTGGGAGTTTGAGGACAATGGCCTACAGGAATTCCATGACTCAAAAGACTCTGAAAAATAGGAAGTTGAAATCACAGGCACTGTGAACTCTTCTGGACAAATCCTTTGTTTATCTTCAGATGTTTGTGTGTGCAATGTGTTCTCATTGTAAATCAGATTAATATCTGTTGAGCTACATCTGTCAGGCATTGCAGAAGGTTCTCGACCACCTTCCCATGTGATGGAAAAGTCTGCAGGTAAAAACCATTTGGTATCTATTGGAGAATCGGGTGACATTGCTCTGTAATCACTAACTGACATGACAGATTCAGGAGATGACAGCCTAGACACACTTGTGTTTGTCATCCACATATCAGCTTTGAAAGGGTCTGCTTCATTAATTGGTGAAAATGAGTCATGCTGTTCCTCCAACACCGAATAATTAGGAGTGAAAGGGCAGAAATCTAAAACAACAGATTGTGAAGTCTCAGTTATTCTATCATTTTCAGGTTCAATGTGTGAGAAAAAACCTGAAGGAGTAATATTCAGCTCAGGAGTGTGGGATGTTTTAGATTTAATGTAAGTATTTTCATATTCTGGAAAAGGACATACATTAGTATATCTATCAGTTGAGTCACATGTCAAATGAGTGCAATTACACTTTGGATGATTGTATGGCATAATAGTTTGAATTGCCAGTTTTTTGTCAGATTTCACCATGCTGTACTTCACTGAACTGTACACAGATTCACTTGACTTAATGTCATCTTCATCAATGAAGGGTATATCATCCATTTGTACTTGGTCTTTTGGATTTCTGTTCTTCCAAGACTTGACAGCTTTAACTTCCAAATTCAAACTTGAAACATGTGGAATCTTGTAATTACTAAGTAGTACATCATCAGGTTCCTTCTGAGATGCCTTACTTTTTTGTGCTACATCTGTGTCATCTTGAGCCAGAGTTGACTGTGTTACCATGGTTTGTGACACTGGTTCATAGAGTCTTAGGCTAGTTCTAGTCACTTCTGTATTACCAAGCAGGGGAGTGCAGTTGAACTCATCAGAAAGCTCAGTAAAGTCACTTTCGGCTTTGTCTGACTCAGACAGGCTCAAACTGAAGTCTCTGATAGATATGGATAATGGTACCTTCATAACTTCTGGTGAC
Source organism: Alfaro cultratus (assembly GCA_903066825.1). Taxonomy (NCBI): domain Eukaryota; kingdom Metazoa; phylum Chordata; class Actinopteri; order Cyprinodontiformes; family Poeciliidae; genus Alfaro; species Alfaro cultratus. The sequence continues at coordinate 92,884 of CAEFZX010007736.1, read as the reverse complement.
TTGCTTTCCATATCCTTACAAACACACTGCATCAACAGTGAGGTTTGACAACAGTCACCTTTGAATGAGAGGCCTGTTTGGCCAGGTCTGAGGCAATCACCTTCATTACAACTTGAAACTTGCTGATGTTTCACCTGAGATGCTTGGCTCTTCAGTGTTGCTTCTTTTGTACTGGCTTGTGTACTTACTTGCTCATCTGAGTGACTAGTGGATTCTTGTGTAATCACATCCTCTGAGGTCCACAGATTAGGGTTCAGTTCACTGTTGGGAGAAAAGAATAGGCCAAACAACATGGTTTTGATTACAAGATTTAATTAAAGTTTAATTAAATGTATAGCAATAAGATCATTCTGCATTTTTCACTAGATATAAATATTACCTTTAACTATTGACACCGTTCATATTCAGATTTTCAATTAATAACTATTGTTTAATCAGTACCTGAACAAAAATGTGTTTTATAGTATTCCCATCAATGTGGCCACTCCACTGAATTTCTATGAATAATTGTATATTTGGGTCTGATTGGATTTCTTAAATGATATACTATAGGTGTGCAGAAACAGTTCACATTTAAATTCCAGCCAATTTTGCTGAGTCAATAATAATTCAAATTATTGATTTACTGTGGGATTTCGGGCTCCTCCAATAAGTCTCCATGGATGCTTTCTGAGTGAGTTTGTCCTGTAGGTTCTGCCCATGAAGGAATATCCAATAAGGAGGCAACTGAGAGGTCTTCTTCAGACACAGCTGGGGGTGGTCTGCGGTCTGACTCTACCCTCCTCACAATTCTTGGGCTGTCTGTATCCTCTTGCACTGAAGATAGAGCTACTGAGACTGGAAAAAAATAGACCCCGGATTAGGGTACATGTTAACACACATATAGAGCTTGGTGTTTGAAATGACTTAAAGGTTCTGTTACCTTCACTGTGGTCAAGAGTCTTTTCTATCTCTGCATATGTCCTTGATGTTTGCTCTTGAACTGACTTGTTCATCTGGGTTTCAATAAGATGGACTATGTCCATGCGATTGATCTTCGTTAGCCTTTTTATCAGGCTATCCTCTGCAGAAAAACAGAAATTTTGTTTAAATATTAAGAATTGCGGATAATGAATAAAAAAAAATCCTTTTTGACAATCTCTGAGCAGGAATACAACAGAAACAACATTCCTATATGGGTTTACTAGGTGCCAGGAAATAATATTGCTAGACCAACTCCAATAAGCCTTCGCAGTGATTTTGTTGCTTGCTTATTTGCAGTATTCTCACTGACAAAGAAACATCACATGTTCTTTCACATTAGAAAGAACACTGTTAACAACTATGTGATGGCAAGATTGACATTAAAAAATAACTGAAGAAAAAATAACTTTTTGAGCAGTAAAGCAACAAGACCCTTCCAACGAACAAATCTGGCTTCTGGTGTCTTAAATGTGCAGTGCCTAAAGTTTGTAAAAATAACAGCGCAAAAAACCCAACTAGAAATGTTCAAATTACAACATATAATACAATTTTTAAATGCAAATACCTGTAGCGTGTTTGCCTTCCCGTTCAACCCATCGTTGCAACAAGGCATGGCTCTGCTCTTGCAGAGAATTAGGATTCTCTGTTCTGACTTGCTGAACATCATCCTCATTGAATTCCAGTTCTCTTGCCAGCTCTGATGTTATTAAAAACAAAGGAACAGACAAAAAGGTTGATGAAACATACCTGTAGTAAATACAATGAGTTTTGGTTTGGTAATGTGGACATAGATATGACATTGTTTTAAAAGTAGACATTGAAATACACAGTATGAAAACTAACATTTTCACTCACTGACTGCCATTAAATCAGATTAAACATTTCATGTTCTCTATTTGTAGTTACAAATTGCCAGAATAATTAGAAAAAAATAAAATTATGACAATTCTGTGTTCTCATCTTTTTACTTGCATACAACAGATAAAACAGCACCGTCAGCCATTTACAAATTATATGCACAGATGAATCAGAATTCTGGAGGCCCATAGGTCTTTCTCTGATAATCTGAAAGATTTCTTTTAATATTCCTTTATATCCTAGAAGGAAGAAGTGTGTTTGATATGTTGCCTTATATATACATCCTCAGATGTCCCTTCAATCAATTCAAATGCTGTAAAATAGCAGAAGGATTAGAAGCTTACGAAGCCACTTTTATTTGGGCTTTTCCAATTTGTTTAAAGGCATAATATTTTAGTGTATGTAAACTCCTTCTCCAAAATAATTTGGTCTTTCATGACTAGTATTTAGAGAATAGAAATAATTTTGCTAAACCTAATTAACTTAAAACATGAAACATTTAGTTTGACCTAATATTAGTGAAGAAAAGTTTATAGTGTACGTAAACATCTTTTTTCAACTTTTGGCTCACTGGTCACTTCATTAGGTACATATATTCAATTGTGTGTTGACACTAATAATGAATCAACAGATTACATGGAAGCAACCTAATGGATTTAAGTCTCTACACATGTTGAAGGCTGTTTGGGAAAGTTCAAACTGAGCATCAGAATGGATATGACAGGGGATTTAAGGGGCTTTAAAGCTGGTATGGTTGTTGTTGCCAGACGGTTGATCTGTGCATTGTAGAAACAGCTGGTTTTGATTTTTTGATGTAAAACGTTAAAGAAAAAAGAGCACACTGGTTCAAGACAACAGAAAGAAAAGCTAAAACATGGACAAAAGGACACAAAACAAAGGCTCAGGCTGCTGGTAGTGACGTAATGGTGTGAAGATATTTTTTTGACAAGCTTTGAGTCCCGTGGTGCAAATGGACAGTATGTTGTTACAAACCCTTTCCATTCCTTATAACCATCATGTACTCATCTAAAACATGGCTACTCCCAGTAGAATAATTCACAATTTAACAAAGTTATAATCTTCTCAAGCCTGTTTATTAAACATGGCAGTAAGTTTACAGTAATCCAATAGATCTACAATCACTAGCTGTCAATCCAATAGAGTATTCTTTGTGATGTGGTGGAACAAGAATATCACAGTAATTGCATAGTTAATAAATATGCAGTAACACCATGATGCTATGATGGAATATGAATCAAAAACTCTAGTGTTTTGTGAATGTCTATACCAGATGCAAAACGGGACGGGGCCTCAAGTTGGTGTTACTAAGGCTTAGTTAATAAAGCAGAGGGTTAATCTGCCTTGCTCCATTTATGTTACTGAATCCATAAACATGTTTTTAAAAAGAATCTATTGTGTTTACTATCAATGCATTGACAACGTTTCTTCGTAGCAGTAAGCTGAAGAAAATTAATGGCTTACCAGTCCAGCTGAAGCCAAGAAGATCTGCAATGATTGCTAATGTTTCTTCTTTCCGGTCAGTGTCATCCTGCCAGTCAGCTAAAAGATTCAATCATAGCCAAAACATAAATGGGGATGTCCAGCTATTGAAGACACCAACTGTTTTTAACAGTATATGCAGCATAAATACATTACATAAAATATCATTCTGGATAAATACAAAATATAATTTCCTGAGGAATCTATGCTATGGGCTGTAAAGTCAATGAGGACATGTGATGTCTATATGGATGATAACACAAAATTTGGTTTGCTTATGCACAGTTGCTAATCACATAAACAAAACATGCTTTTCAGCCATTAGTGTAAGCAGTGTTGTTAATGTTAGTCAATATATGCAAATGGTTCACTGAGTTGATTAATATTAGTAAAAGTGGGTTATTAGTACATAATCCCAACATTGAAATAGACTTGTATCAAAATTTTCTAGTTTCAATCTTAGAATTGCTTTGTCCTTAGACACAGCAATAACTTATCAAATGTAATACACTATTACCCATGTGCACATGGACACAAATAAAATATGACAACAATATAAAATGGGAGGAAACAAATCCCAATGTTAAAAAATAACAGTAGATGGGTAATGGAGAGAATCTTCTCTAAAAGAGAAAAAAGGATCTCGCTGCTAAAGAGAGAAGATAGACCAAAAGCCTAATTCATCTCAAACCATACCTGATGTTAATTCTGGAGTCTGATCATCACCGATTCTCTGCATCTGAGTTTCCACTGTGTCATCCCAGGCAGGCCTGGACTCAAACACATCCTCTGTTCCGCAGGATGGATGTACAACTGGCAACTGACTGCCATCAGAATCTGAACTTTGGGAGGCTGGGATGTCATATGTAAATATAACAGAATCTGAACTCATGTGACTAGTGCTGCTCATTTCATCGGTCTCTAAAGAAGACCTCACAGATGTTTCATTTATTGGAGGAGAACTTGAAGAAATCCAATCAACCAAAGCTTTCTCTTGGATAAGGGTAGTAGGTTTGGAAGAAAGAATACTTAATATATTAGAGGGTTGACTACTCTCAGAATAACTCCTACCTTCTTTACTAAAGGCCTTCGTTGTGTTATCCTCAGATCTAGTTCTACGACTAAAAGTTAGGATTTCTCCTGCTTCTCGAACTTGAACAAGGTCTGAAAGCTGTGGTTCACTCACTGATATTTCCTCTCTATCTTTGGGGGTTTCTTTGAAATCCAGGGGTGGGGATGAGCGTTGATGATATCTCATTTCTATGACTGAGCATTGGTCTTCATCTTCATCAAGCTCATCATCTTCAGATGATGAAGAATCTAAAGAATTCTTTTCAGATTCAGCAGATGTATCTAGATGAAGGTCAGCTATTGTGCTGTCCAGATAGTCCAGTCCAAGGTTTTTGAGACTTTCAGCCTCTGTTGAAATGTCTGTAAAGATCTTAGAAGCATTTGGAGAAGAAAGCTTGGTGTCCGTTGATCTGCACAGATCAACATTTTGAAGCGATTTCTCAAGCTTTGACTTTTCAAGAGAGGGTTTTGTGGTACTTTTGGATTCAGGACTGGAATTTACATCACAGACATCTGGAGTTACGTGTAATTTTGGGGTCCCTTGAAGGGTTGTGTCTGAAACAGCTGTTTCCAAAACAGCCTCCTTAACTGGATGTTCCCCGACATGAAAGAATGAATATGATTCCTCTTCCTCATCAAAAGTTCTTCTTGTCATATCAATAGCTCCACCCCGAGTCATTTCAAATAGCTTTCCTTCCTGAAACTGAAATGGACTGGGGCTTTTCTCCCCACCTGGTGTCTGCACAATTATTTTTTCAGCTTTTTGTGTCTCCTCCGAAGCATCAAGAGGCACTTGTTGCTCACCCTCAGTATGTTCCTTTAAGCTCACATTATCATAACTGCAACATAATGTGACATCTTCTACTTCAATAGTTCCATAGTCCTGGGGTTTATTGTTAAACTCCAAATCATGTGTCAATACTGACTCATTTGCAAAGCCACTGGGTAAGGTATGTTCATTTCTCACAGTGGAGTGAAAATGTGCTTTTGGTACTTGAGAACTCACACCTTCTGTCATGTCTTTGTGTATTTCTGCTACTTGGGGCACAGAGACACTTCTCTCAGGTTCCTCTTTCTGACTTGTAATTACACACAGTGAATCTTCAACTGGCTGATTAGAGCTTTCTGCTACTTGCTTTTCAGAGCTTTGGTGTAGCACATCTGTTAAGGAAGCCTTTGTAGCTGGGTCAAATTTTAGATCCACTGCACTTTCATCAGATAGAGAAGGAGCATCTACCAATTTGTCTTTCTTCATTTTGGATTCATGTTCCATTTCATCAAATGTTTTGATCTTTACAGCTATTTTAAACATCTCCTCTTCTGGAGTGTATTGTTTATGGGTGGTGTCATTCTCACTGTCATTACTACCAAGAGAGTCTTGCCTAATGAGTGTGTGAACACCCTCATTTGACCACATACTAAACCCAGTTACTTCATATGTAGACTTAGGAGACTGATCATCCATCACTTTACTATCCACTTGTGGGATTGCAGTTATGCTTTCTTGTGTAGTGTGGCCAGATTCATCTGTATGAATGGCTTTATCATAAGCAAAACATGCTTTGAGCTGGGAAGCATAATCTTCATACACAGCTGTCTGTACTGGCATTTGAAATAGTTGTTCCTTTGGTTGAGTAGGACTTCCTTCAAGAGAGTCTTGACATGGAGATTCTTTAGTGGGGCTTGGCTCAATGGAATCAGGAGACTTCTTTGATGATCTGTCTTCCATAAGAGGACTGGCCTCTAATGAATCCTGATGGCATGGTTCCTGATCTGAGTCATCAAACCCCTGAAGGCTGTCTAAATCAGATGGTCGTTTCAGTGTGCTATGAGTACTTGAAATCTGAAAAGACCCCTGTACATTGAGATGTGATGAAGCAGCTAAACTTAAATTGTCTTCTAAATTATCCCTGGGCAGTTTTATTTCTTTGCAGCTCTCACTGACCAGATCTTCCTCAGAATGACTTTGACTTGCCACTGGTTTATGTTTGAAATATTCATCCAGATTATCAATGAGATGGGACAACATGCCTGACATATCTTTCTCAATTACTGGCTTCTTTTGGCTTCCTTTTCTCTCCATATAAACTTGTTCAAATTGGGCCTCTGAAACAGATGATTGTGTTAGTTCTTGAACTACAGCTGGGTCAGTCTGAGCATTTTCCTCTTCCCCAGGCTTCTCTTCTGAATCATCTTTTGCCAGTTTTGTTTCTTTGCATCTCTCATTTACCAGATCTTCCTCTGGATTACTTTGTCTTGTCACTGGTATTTGTTTGAAATGTTCATCCAGGTCACTACTGAGATGTGACAACATGCTTGACATATCTTTCTCAATTACTGGCNATGACTTTGTCTTGTCACTGGTATTTGTTTGAAATGTTCATCCAGGTCACTACTGAGATGTGACAACATGTTAGACATATCTCTCTCAATAACTGGCTTTTGTGATCTTCCTTTTCTCTCCATATAAACTTGTTCAAATTGGGCCTCCGAAACAGATGTTTTTGTTTGTTCTTTTACTACAGCTGGGCCAATCTGATCATTTTCCATTTTCTCAATCTTGTCTTCTGAATCATCTCTTGCAAGTTTTATTTCTTTGCATGTCTCATTTATCAGATCTTCCTCAAGATGACTTTGACTTGTCAATGGTTTTTTGATGATATATTCATTCATGTCACTACTGAGATGTGACAACATGCCTGACATTTCTTTCTCTATTGCTGGCTTTATTGGGCTTCCTCTTCTCTTCATATAAACTTGTTCAATTTTGGCCTCTGGGTCACATGTTTTTGTCTCTTCTTTGACTACAACCTGGTCAGTCTGAACACTTATGTTTTCCTCAGTCTTGTCCTCTTTATCATCTCTTGCAAGTTTTATTTCTTTGCAGCTCTCACTTACCAGATCTTCCACCAAATGTATTTGTCTTGTCACTGGTATTTCTTTGACATATTCATCCAGGTCACTACTCAGATGTGACAACATGCCTGACATATCTTTCTCAATTACTGGCTTTTCAGGGCTTCCTTTTCTCTTATCACAAACCTGTTCAAACTGAGTCTCAAACACTATTTGCTCTTTGACCTGAACTACACGAGTCTCCAAGTTTTCCTCTCTGCCTAGCTTGTCGATTGAAAAATCTCTTACCAGCTTTTTTTCTTTGCATTGATCATTTATTAGATCTTCCTCAGAATGTCTTTGTCTCATCATTGGCTTTTCTTTGAGACATTCTTCTAGGTCACTGCTGAGATGTGATAACATACCTGCCATTTCTTTCTCATATACAGAATGTTCTGGATATATCTTTCTTTCAGTATGAATTTGTTGGCATGGAGTCTCCAAAACTGAAATCATTCTTTCTTCTTTGGGTGAAATTACAGCAGTCTGGGAGTTTTTCTTTTTCTCAATTTGTTCTTCTGAACGATCGCTAGACAGTTTTACTTCTTTGACGTTCTCATGGAGAACATCTTCCAGATGGCTTTTTCTTCCCACTGGCTCTTCTTTAATGTATTCATGAACGTCAGAACTGAGATGTGAAAACGTACCTGACACATTCTTTTTGGTTTCAGATTGCTGTAACCTTGCTCCTTCTCTTTTGTATTCTTGTGTCAACGTTGAATGGCCAATTTCCTCTGTTTTGTTTTCAGGTGCACTGCTTTCACTGTCTTGATCTTCTTTTATTTGACATGTTTTCTTGTCCTTGTATGGGGAGAATTTACCATCACTGACTGAAAAGTTTGTTGAGAAATCTTTCAATGTTTCAGATGTTCGGCCTTTTTCCAGTTCACCTTTTCTTTCGTCACCTGCCCCCATAATTATATTTTCATTTGTCAAAACCTGTGTTCTTTCACCGATAAATGTTTTTTTCTTTTCATTAGCTATTGATGCTAACATGTCTTCATCTATTTCTTCACGTACATCTGTTTCTTGACACTCCTGATCAATTTTAGGTTTTTCAAAAGACTTAGTCTGTGGGCAGTGATCAAAATCCTTTCCCATTAACAACAGCGTCCCTTGCATGTCCTTTTCTGCTGCAGATGCCTGGTAAGACGCTTTCTTCTCTGTCTGGATATCTTGAAGTCCTGGCTCCCTGATGATGGCTTCTTTTTCTTCTATGTCAATTTGTCTATAAAGTGTTTTGCTTTCATAATCAGCCAATATATCTGCCTCAGCTGCCCCAAAAATATTCCTTTCTTCTTTGGTTTCACTTATTGAAAGACTAAAAGTCTTATCATTTCTTCTTTGATGGGTGTCAGAAGTTTGTATTTCTCCTGAGCTAGAACAAGAGGAATCAACACTCTTCTTTAAAGATTCAGTCAAGTTTTCATCCTTGGGAGTCCCAGGGAGGTCGGAGCTGATGTCTTCCACATAGCAAGGACTGTCAAAGTCACCAGATGATTCGTCCCCTTCAAGGACCAATGGTTGATAATTGACATCTGAAACTGTTTGAGTCTGCCTAAACAGCTGATATTCGGGATTTTCTTCCAGTTCGGCCTTTATGTCAGCACTGAAGTCCTCAGAAGTTCTGCGATCTGGGCTGATTTGAGTTTCCTCAGATAAACTCCTGAAAGTGCTTAAGAAGGATCCATCTAACTGCATTTCCCCTGGGCTTTTCTCTGACAAATCTGATGCTTCTTTCTTAAGGCTAATATTTTTATCATAGAAATCAATCCTCTCCATTTTTTCATCAGTATTTCTAAAATAGGTCACATCAGAACTTTGTTGAGATTCCTTTTTAGAGTTGTTCTCTTTGTTTACTGTTTGGTGAACTGAAGTAACGGTTGGAAGATCCTTTTGTGTTTGAGGAGCTGTAACATCATTGGTTTTAATATTTTGAATGCGTCCATGTTCAACTGAAGGGTCCTGGAATGTTTTCATTAGTTTTTTCACAGACACAGTGGGCTTTCCTTGTTCCTCACCTGGGGAACAGATATGTACTGTCTCACTTTTAACAGAATCAGGACGTGGAACTGTTTTTCCAAAAAGAGAACCGTCTGAAACTGCTGCTTCCTCAGATTTACGTCGCACAAAATTTGGTGTTTGACCTTCTGTGCTGTCACTTTGTGGACTAAGAACCGTGAGGCTCTGAGCATGGTCCTGGGATTCAGATTCAGACACAAAATGTGTGCTAGAAGAAGCTATGGCTTTGTGTTGTGAAAGTCCTGTAGTATTTTGTGGGAAATCCTGCTCTGTTTGGAATATTTTCATCCGATCCTTCACAGACAGTGTCTCTTTATCTTGCAGCTCTCTGTTTCTGCACTCTACCAGTGGGCTATCATTTCCAAAGTCATATTGAACTGTATCAGCAAACTTTACTGTTTTACCATTGGAAGGTCTTTCTGATATCAATGATGTTTTCTCAGTAGTATTTCTGATTGAGCTAACGTGTTCATCTCTCATGTCCATCTTGTCCATTTTATTTATATCCTCATGTTGACTGAAAATGACAGGAATCTCATAGGTTGGACTGTGCTCTGTTCCAAGTGTCTCTTCAGTATCTGTAAGCTTGTATTGCAATGTTTCACTATGAGAAGAAAGTGGTGCCTTATGCTCAAAAAGCCCAGATTTACATTTTGATGGATCCTGTCCAGTCTGAAAGGCTTTCATTAGCTCCTTCACTGACATAATCTCCTCTAATCTTTCTGTCTGAGATCTAGGAGATTTAGGGGATTTGGGAACTTGTGGAAGTTCTGGCATGACATCGTCTTGTTTCATTGGAATGATGGAAGATTTTTCTGCACATGCTTCACCTTGACTAGTTTTTTGCAGGTCCTCCTGTTCAACTTTGGTTTGTAAAGCTTTAACCTTGTCTTTTATGGACCCTATAGGTGTCTCAATAATTAAAGGAGAAACAGGGGGTTGAATAACTGAGCTAGCTGAAAAGCTTTCTTCAAGAATAACTTCACCATCCAAAGATTCCTCAGAGCTCACCCTTTCCAGCTCCCCCTCAGAGCTGCTACACCTGGACAGCTCTCGTTCTCTAAGCTTTTTCCTTATAGGTTTTTTGATATTTGGGGGACGTTGTTTGCTATGTAGTGCTGTTTGCAATATAGTACCTTGACCAGATGTGCCTTGGACAAGGTCTTCTTGTGAACTATGTCTCACAGCAGGTTCAAAGTTCTCTCCCATATCTGTGTTGACTTTTGAGACCATGGCTGTCCTTTCTTTCACTGGCATACTGCTATAAATAAGGTTCTCTTTTTGAATCTCTCCAGTCATTTCAGATCTATCTTTAAAGTGTTCCACTGCAGCAAATGACTCTTTTTCAACCAACACTACAGCTCTAGCTCTTTCCTCATAGACATCTATTGGAAATACTGCAGATATTCTGACATCTGATATGTCTGATAGAATGTCTGGACTTGCAAGAGTTGCAGGATCAAGTGGTTGATTAGTTCTCAGCGAGAATGTCTCAGTAGACTCAGATTCATCATCTTCAAAGACAAAAAGTTTCATAACCAAAAAGGGAAGATAACATATGGGACAAATCAAGTGGGAAAGAGAGACATTAGAAAACCGTCATCAAGACAATGCCATTAAATATCCATCTTCAGTTCACAGTGAAAGAAGAAGTCTGACAGGGCAGAAGATAAGAAAATCTTGGAAAAAAGGCCCAACAGGGCAGTAGTCCAGAAAGGTTTGAAATAAAAAAGAGGAGCAACAGCATAAGCAAAAGCCAACAGGAGAAAAAAAATAAGGCAGGTAAAATGTGGACAAGAACAATGATCTGTTGTGTTTTCTACACATTTTGGAATCTAACATGAACAAAACAAAAAGCACAGAATGTAACAAAGAAACCTACATGTGAAATGAACAGACACGACAGAATAACAAACATTGTCAAGACTACTTTTGAAATACAGTAGTCATGCATGACTATAACATTACATTATTAGGTATGAATTGAAGAGAATTACAGTGCAACTGAAAAAGGTGGTGCTGTATAAACCAAGCAATCTTAAGTCATTGGTAGTTTGCTGTTTTAAAGTATCAATCTCAGCTCAAGACAAAAGTAGTATCATAGATTGATACCTATTGTGAAAAGCATAGTTATAGTTTTATTTAGAAGAACTGCAGATCTATTTTAGACAATAGTTAATTTGAAAAAGGTTACGGTTTTGTGACCTTATGGCCCATAAAAAGAAATGATTGCAATGTAAAATTAAACAAATGAAAGTGGGGAAATGTTCACTTGCAGCTAGCGTTTAGTGCAAGGAAGGTTAGATAAAATGTGTGATGTTAGCTATTGTACAGTTTTTGTACATAGTCGGAATTAGAGAACAAACGAGATGGTATTATTAAATGCAACCCAAAATTTGAGAAAATTGAAACATAAAAGTGTTTTTTTAAACAACTAAATAGTGACTTCTTCATTTACATTTACTTTAATGTCATTGGACACAACATCAATCCAACACAGTTACAAATTAAAATTATTTGTCAGTTATTTTTATTTATTAATTTTTTGGGCAAACTATACAACCTAGCAGTTGTTTACAATAAAAAGATCAAATAATAATTTAAATAGCTCAGCATAGCTAACAAAGAAAGTTTAATTATTAGCAACTTTGAATGACTGCCATAGTTTCAAAATTATTCAACTCCTTTATAAAAAGCATATTTTGTAGAGTACCATTTGGTCATCATGATCTGCTGCAAACGTGATGCATAGTCAGACACTAGCTTCTGGAAGTGGGAATTTTAGCCCACTGCTTATGGACAAAGAACTCCACTTTACTAATATCCTTAGATTTGAGCATTGCCACTGCGTTTTGCAAGTCCAACCTGAGAATTTCAATGTAATTCAGTTACTAAAGGGCATTCAAGTATCTTCCAGGATGTCTTGTGACTTTGTGACAGGTTAATTAAGTGTGCAGTAAAATCATTGAAAGTAAGTGTAACATTAATCCTCTTTATTTTATTATATTGGTTTATTCTTATTTTCTGAGTTTATTTTAAAACTTTTTTTTATTTTTGGGTTGGATTTCTGGGTGGGGTAAATACATATTTTTGGCATGCTGCTAATAAAACAGATAAATGGATGCAAACAAACAAAAAGAGGTCAAAATGAATACTTTTTATATTTTGTTAGCACAAAATAAGTGTGCTCTTAAATTGATTAAGCTCTTAAATTGAATGAATCTAAATCATTTTAAGCCAAAATGAAAAAGCATTGTTTTGACCTTAATCAATGATTGGCTGTTAGAAAAATCTAACCAGTGAAAAATGAAAAATGCTAAGAGATGGAGAGGGTTAGTAAAGTCTGCAGTGAGGGAACACAGCCATAGCATAGCTGCCATCAAAAAACATGTTACTACACACTGTGTTAGTGGAGCCAAACAAGAAGCACGATTCTCACACTATTCTATCACATTCAGCTACCAACAGTTAATGAAATGTCAATTAATGGACTTATCTTAGATTAAGTAGTTAATAGATTTCTTTACAACAAATAACTGAACAAAATTTGGTCTCAAAGGCATGTATCTAATTTTTCTGTTTTTGTCTAAAAATTTAATGTTTTTCAAATTTGAAATTAATATCACTGAATAAAAACTTACATTTCTTCTCACTCTTCTCACTCTGAAAAGAAAGGATTTAACAGTCATTGTTATAGCTCTGATTTAATATTTTTTAATTTAAAACAGCACACAAAACACTTAATTTACCTCATCTTCCCCATCTTGATCTGAGTCAGACTCCTAAGGAGAATAAAAAAAAACATTTAAGTCTCTATACTACTAGGAGGAATGCATAGTTTCTAGTTATGCATTCATAGAATATAAACCAATAATAATTGTTTCACTTTAGATATTTACACTGACTTTTGAGTATGTTGGAAGAGTGATGTTAAGGTTGCAGATGGCATTGTGATGAAGACTTCGGTATGTGCGTGGTTCTTTAGTGAAGGACAATCGTCCGCAGGGCTCCTGGGCAGTATCACGAATCTGATCAATGAAAACATCATTGAATTTAGAGCTCACTCATAGCGATCCAAACAGGCATTTCAGAAGCGTTTGCTTGTTGTATGATCATACTTTAATGAAGAGTGCCAGTCGGTTCTCTTTAAAAGCAAAGAAACTGAATACATGGTGCTGCCCACTCTTGGTAAGGGGTACAAGGTTTCCGAAGCAGTCTGCATATATGGGTTTTCCCTCCAACACCTGTATGTAGATGATATGATAATATGTGAAAATGATATAAAACCATCTTTGCTCTATTCAATTGTATGATCACCTTTTAGTACATTAGGAAAAGAATCTTTGTTGTATTTAGTTGTCCATAAAAATTGGCCTCTATAATTTCTTTTCTCAAACATTTCCCTCATTTTATGTATTCATTAACCGCACCTCAACATCTCGGCTGCGAGCTACTTCTGTGAAGTTCTCTTGCTGTTCCAAGGTTTTGTCCATCTTGTCATCTGTCATGCAGAAGCACCGCAACCGTGCCTCAATGGGGTCCAGCGTTTTGGCAAAGATGACAAACTTAGCCATGTAGGGTACACAGATGATTTCTCTATACAGCTGTGTCCCAAAATTAACAGACTCCTGGGTCTGTCTGCAGTCTATAAGCCAGAACCTGTAAATTTCAGTCAATAACCACCATTTAGTAACCAGAAGACTAAATAAGGAAGAATACTGAGCTTACAAAACAACTTCAGTCCACACCAACAACCTTCAAAAGAGACACCAATTTACCTTGCTGAAACATTGGTGGTGAAGGAAACACACTGGTTAACAAAGGTGAGTGGTGTGGACCCAGTGATGTCTTCCCACTGGGCAGGTGTGGTTCCACCTAAAACATAGAACAAGTTACTTGAGGTGTTACATCATATTTGATGTATTAATAATAGAATGGTTATATAAAAGTAATTTGCTTTAATGGATAAAAGCAAAGACAACAGTTCATACCTCAATAAAAAACAATTAAGCTATGATTTTAGGTTAAAACACCTAAAATCATAGCTTAGATTTTTAAAAAAATCTAAGCTATGTTTTTTTAAAAGGTATTATGTTGTTATAATTTCAAGAACTTTACTATGATAGCTCAGATTATTTGCCATGTTACCTGTTATACTGCAGAGCAAACGTAAAGTGGGGGTCTCCCCACTGAACATGGCATTTGGCCCATCGGTGTTGGAGCTCTCGGGGATTGGAATCGTCATGGTGATCGGTTTGTGAAATTTTCTCCGTCTGGGTTCTAATGTAACAATTGGGCTAAAAGTGGCTTTGTTGCCAAGACTCTTTTTCACCAGTTCCACATCAATAGGCTGAGCCTAAGAAAAGAGACGCAAAACGTGTTAATAGTGTTCTGTAAACATGAAATGGTTTACTGCTGCTCCACAGTGTAAACTGTAGAAACCGGTGGTAATAAAGCATATGGACGCAGTATGCAAATGTGTGCATGTAAGCAGGTAAATATTGTGATCACCATAGGTAAGCATCATCATAAAGAAATTTAGCATTTTATAGGATCTGAAAAGTTAATTTGTCTTCAATCTTTAATTACATTTGACAGGTATTTTTGCCTGCATATTCTGAATTTCATAGTGCTATAAACTAAGCTAAAAAATACTGATCTATACTTCCTAGTCGATAACACAAAGTAGCCATAAATCATACAATTGCTCCTTAAATAAATGCACCTGTAGCCCGACTCTGATCTTCTTAGTGAGGGCACCTTCAGGGAAGACAGCCTGAACCTGGGGCACAAGGGTACTACTGAGCACGCCACCCTCTGGACCAATCAGATGGCTGTCCTGCTTTATTCTCGATACCACCGCAAAATACTGAGGGAAGTCTCTGGTGATGATTCGGCAAATTCTCTTCTTTTCAAGCTCTTCGGGGGAATCAAGCTCTATGAAAGGTGGAGACAAATGATGCTCCTTAGTATTTACTTTCTTTACCCATTCATTAAAGGATATATAGATTATTGTCATTGTTTCTTACTTTCATCCATGCCATTAAGGATCTGGTTCAGCTCTTCCTCAGTGAAGTCACAGTGGTGTTCTTTCCAGTTGTCTCCGGTTTCACTCCGCAAGATCACAAGTTCCCTCTCAGTGCCCCGAAGAGCAGCAAAATGGGGAATCTCCACAATCACAGGCCTGTGTGGAATCAAGAGGTGGAAAAAAAGAGAAAAATTTTAATTAGAAAATTTAGAGGTCTGACAGGGCTTTCTGGATGTAGATACAATTAATGTTAAATAAGCCATCTTATGAACAATCAGGTAAAATAAAAAGGAATTCATAATGAAGGTTTGAGGAATTTTGATTTCATGCTAAAACGATCACAAGAAATAATTAAAAAGAAATATTATGGATAGAATTAACTCCATATAAGATAAGCAAATGCAACTAAGAAAGACATGGAAATAACTGAGCAACCCAGGATCCTCTCGCAACAAGAAATTTTTCTGAGTAAAAAAAAGAAACTATGAAAATCAAGAAACAATAAGAACTTAAACACTTTGTAAATAAAAAAAGGATGATATTAAAGTAATCATAGCGGGAAAGAATGAGTGCTTATGTGACCAGGATTCCAAGGTGGCAGGATGCCCCCGTCCCATGATCCTACCCGAGGAACTTTGTTCCTGGAGGACCCAGCTGCAGGATGCGACTGACCAGGCTCTCGCCCTCATTCAGAGGGGGAGGAGCAGTGGGAAGATGGAGCTTACTGATTCCACACGCAGCACAGAGGGAGGAGTGAAGAAGAAAAGTTTGAACACACCACACCACTGAGCATACTCATGCAACCAAATACACAAATTCTAACAAACACACACATATACACAAGTAATGGATTAATTTGCAATGACCTGCATAAGTTATGAGTCGAATTCAGGCTCATGATCTTTAAAAATCAGTTCTGAAGGATGAATTAAAGAACCTAACCAATGGAAAAATTCCATCAAATGAGTGAAAGGTTTCTCGATGTTTAGAACAGTAATGATTCATATACCCACCAAAATAATTAGAAATAATCTGTATTTACTTTTGCTCCCAATTACTCCCAAGCTGGGGTCTCCAACTTCAGCCTTCAAGAGCTACTGTCCTATAACTTTCAGGTGTATTCCTGTTCCAACACACCTGACTCAAATGACTGAATTACCTCTTCAGCATATCACCAAATTTGGTAAAGGGTTTTTAGTGAAACACCCATTTGAGTCAGAAATTCACCAAAAAATTGCAGCAAATGGAAAAATCCCACAAACATATTAAAAAAAACAAAAAAAATGGAACGCTAATTCTAAACATCACAACAGTAAGTTAAAAATTTTGGTTTTTTATTAATAAGAAAAAGGAATTCAAGATATTATAATTTTAAGTTTATTTGATAGGGACAGACATAACGACAGACAAACTGAACATAACGTTTGCGTCATCGTGCAATGCAAGAGCTAATTAGCAGCACTTGTCTCTAGATGGGCTTTTAAACAGCACATCTTAAAACTAGTAAAAATTGAAGTAATAATCATTTAAAATAGCACAACATAATGTTGACAACAAATACACAAACAGTGTATCTTAGCTTCCTAAGTATTCCACTTTTGTCAAAGGTTTAGTAGGTTTCTGGTGTTAAAGAAACGATTTCTCAGGATAATTTTGAATTATAATTTGAATCTGCTGCTACTGGCTATGGAATCTCGGTACGATCCTCGTTATGAATCTGGAATCATTTGAAGTGCTTTAACAAAGTCACTGATTGCTCCATGGCATTTAATGGATTTAGAGGAAAACACATAAACCTTTGTAGAAATGTCATTCAGTAATATACACAAGTGACAAAGCAAACACAAAAACGTTTTTCACAACCCAGATCTAGTATATCAGACTTGGGCTAAGCAAAAGCATCTATCTGGTTCTGTTTCTTTGTCTTCTTCTGAGTCAAAACTCAGCTGCTCTGGAAATAAGAGCAGCTGAATGGGATGCCTGGAGTGACTTCCCATTCAAAGAATTCAACTGAATTAAATTACAAACCTACTTTTCACCTTTTTTGAGCATAACATTATTGCCAAAAAAAACCAAGCAATTAACATTTTAAAGTCACGACAGGAGGTTAATTAGTAAAATATTAGTCATATCCTTCCAACCAACAAAAGAACGAAAAACAGCGTAGTTTCTCCTACTTCACAAAAATAAAGCAAAAAAAATAAATAAAAAGGAGCATTGCTCTCCACCTTGTTGATCTAAGAGGTCTGTCAACTATACTTTGGATGTATTCAACAAAAGGAGCAAAAGTTTTGTGAATGGTCAAATCTGAGTGTTTGTGGTCGTTACATACTTCGACATTCACCTACCCCAGGAACTGAGCTCCAGTCGGTCCGACCTCTATGATGCGACCAGCAAGCCCCTCGCCCTCCACCATGGGGGGCATGGAAGCCAAGCGATGTCTCTTAACCAGTCTGCATGTTACGCGGGTGGGTGCCGAACACTTCCTTGGTGGCACAATGATCCGTAGGCCATTATGACGACAACCACGCATAGCTCCGCCTCTTGCATCTACCATGAAGCTAACCAGGAAGCTAGAGATAGAGGGCCCAGGAAAGAGCAAACTGAGTTTATATCTAAGATTTCCATCAGTTGTTTAGTGTGTTGGTAAATCTCCATGCAAACAAATTGAATGGAGGAGAAATAGAGACATTTACAGCAAATGGAAAAACAAAGATTTTCAGCTCAAATTCACATATATACATATACTGAATAAAAGACACATGACTTTATTTGTACCACTATTGGTTTTGTTGTCATTTATATTCATTTTCCACTGAATGGAACAGAATGGATAGGTGCATCACACAACACAGTTCATTGATTGGGGGACAGAAAAGCATCCTTGCTTGTGGCAAACATGACACATGCTAGTATGTCACGTTTGTCATTGCACCAAGTCACGTCATGTGTTTGAGTTTGGCCCTTTCTGCCCAGTGAGAGTCCAGCTGGTGGTGGAAAAGCTCTCCTGAACATAAAATAGTGGACGTGACCCCACCGACCCATGCCATGCAGCTCAAAGGAAACAAGACATAACTAAATGGATATGTATGATTAAGGTTTCTGTCCATTTTCTGTCCTTTGTCTTCCAAATGTATGTATGGTAATTAGGGCCAAAAACTTTAATATTAGATTCACGAGAGCACAGGACAAGTCTCCAAGAATTAAGATCTGTCCCTGGCATGTATGTGAAAACTGTTTGATGTTGCTTTTGGAGAAATAGCTCTTCAGCCTCTGTCGGTAGAAGGCTTGTTTCACTGTGGGTAATACAATTATTTTTACCAGTTAAACCCAGCATCTTAAAATACCCTTCTTAAATAGTTTCATGATGTCACATGAGGAAGAACATGTGTCTTAAAATACATCTACAGGTGGTCTTTAGATTAAGTAATATTTTGTGAGTTAGCCTATCAGAAGTCTTCTGAGCTATTCCAAATTTGAAGGTATAGCAGTTTTAGTGTATAAAACACTTCTGCCCTTGAAGAAAAAGATACAAAAATCAGTGAAGACAGGTCATGCATGTTTTTTATGCAGTCTATGTAAATGTTAAAGTTGTATATTTGTAACTTCAAAAACTGGAAAATTTTTGCACGACATTTTTAAATGTTGAATGTTTTTATACTTGAAAATGACTGATTACTGCTCATGTATGAGAACTTTGTAAAAAAAAAAAAAAAAAACATAAGGCAGAAATTAATTTTTATAGGTACTACAAATATAAATAGTATTTTTCAACCATATATCCACAGATTAATAGATTTAAAAACTCAAAGAATAAACCCCCCCCACAGTTATAGTTGTTGTTTTTTTTAAAACCTAAATCCAGGTCCTATAAACCCATGCATTGATAAACCATGCAAAAGTAGGATGGGAGTGAGAGTGTAATTAAAACTGGACTGAATTAATCACATACAAGCACAAAATCAAGAGTATCACCTGCTGTTGTCATGGTCTAGGCATGGAGAGGAACGGCTAGAAGCAGAACACAGCAGTGACACACAGACACCCAAACAGAATCACAAGAGGACAATGGAAAGAAGTAACAAGAGAAAAAGAGAGTAAAGAATGAGTAAAAGTGGAAACAAACCCAACCAGACACAAGAATACACACAAGCATACTAATACACACCAAAAAGTGCAATGTTTCTTGCCAGTCATCTCAGAAAGTGAAACTTGTATATAAAATCATCACACATAGAATAAAATAGTCCAAGCATTCGTTTCTTGTAATTTTGATGATTATGACTTACAAATGAAAACCCAAAATTTACTGTCTAAAAAAATTTGAATAACATGAAAAAAAATATGGAAACACATGAAGTCACACCCTAATCAGCAAATTAGCTCAATACACCTGCAAAGGTTTCCTGAGCCTCTAAACGGTTTCTCATTCTGGTAGACTGTGTCAAATATAATTGACATACTCTACCGATTGTGACATATCCAGAAGACAGTCAGCGGAAAGGTCCAGAGCCTAGTTTTCGAAATAAATTCTGCATTTCAATTGAAAATCAAAGTTGTAGGGTCTGGAGAAACAGTGGAGCGGCACACAGTCCATGTTGTTTAAAGTCCAGTGTGAATTCTCCACAGTAAGTGATAGTTTGGGATGCCATTTCATCTGTTGGTGTTGCTACACTGTGTTTTCTGAAGTCCACAGTCAATGCAGTCGTATACCAAGAAATGCTAGGCAGCCATGGTGTTCCTGTTCTTAATTGACCTTCAAACTCCCCTGACCTATATGTACTTTTAAGAGGAAGATGAGACATCAGACCCAACGAGGCAGATGATCTGCAGAAAGTTATTAAAGCAATCTAGGCTTCCATCACACCTACAGTGTCAAAATCCGATAGCCTCTGTGCAACATTGCAAGAGGATTGCCTGAACCAAGTATTGCCTGAAATGTGCACACTTTTTTATAAACCTAACATTTGTGCTTAAAACATCTGTTTTTGATTGGTCTAATGTGATATTCTAATTTTGCAAGACACTGAATTTTGGGTTGTCTTTACATGTAAGCCATAATTTTCAATTAGTACAATTGAAAAATACAAAAGCTTGAAATATTTTACTCTATGTAATGAATCTTTATAAAATGATTCTTTCAATTTCTGAGGTGACTGATAGGAAATATTGCAATATTCAAATTTTTTGAGATGTACTAGTACATGAAGAAAAAAAGAGAGCACACCAAAAATCTAACCTGCTTGGTTATTTCATAATCCAAATGCTGGGGACATGTTGTTAGGACAGAAGTTGGGGCGTTTTCACCAAAGATTGGGTATAAACTTGAGACCCAGTTTGATATTCATTGGTCAACAGCAGAAATGCTTTTAAAACTGCACGCACATTAATTGTGAAGCTGTGATTCCCTACAGTAACGTCAAAGAACTGGGTGACCTGACCAGTTGGTATGGAACATAGCTTTGTAATGTTCGCAGTTTGAGACACCGCTTTCATATGACGGGCCTTTGCACATGTTGCTGTACGTACAAAAATAAAGCAAAAATTTGCAACTGGATACAACACCAGAACCCTAATGTTATATTAGATATAAATGTTTCCTCTCTGGATGTATAATTGCTAAATGAATGTTTTAATAGAAAGTAGTGTTCTCTCTATTACTTAAAAGTTGTAATGTTAGATATTGAATGGGTTAAATGTAGAGACATGTTTTGCTTTTGGAGAATTAAATTAAAAATTGGAACCATTTTATTAGGTCATTTTTTAAAATAAATGTTCTTATGGTGCTGGTTTTTGAAGCTTGTTCTTTGTTGTTAAGAAATACCTTTGTGTATTTAAGTGTATTGATCTAATGATAGCATGATGCAAAGTAAGCTAAAACATTAATTTTAGTGTATGGCTTGGCTGAGAAAATGCTGTAATCACTTTGACAAAATGAACAGGAATTTATTTGATGTAGTTTTGTAAAACTACATCAAAACAATATACAATTTAATAAATTCAGTAAGTTATGGGAATCTCTAGGTGTGAAGTAGTGTGTTCCTATACCCTGAGTGCAGCAGACTGGAAGACAGCATGACATTATCCAGATGTTCAGCACCCCAGCTCAGACGGAAAGTTTCCTTGTCGTTCTCTCTAGACAATGTCGATACCTAAAACACAAACATCAGCTGGTCAACTGGATTTTTAAAAAGACAGTCTAATAGAGGCTTGCAGGATGTTGCTCCATGTTCCCCCACCTGGTGGCTCGTCAGTATGTCTTCGAAGAGAACGTCCTCCCTCTGATGAAAGCTTTGGTGAATAGGAGTGTGCTGGGATCTGTTGGAAAGCCAAAACTTTTGACTATAGTTGGAAAGTGTAGGTGACATGGCATCCCATGTATTGGTTCTTATTCTGCATGTACAGTTTTAATCACCTGTCGAAGTTGTGGCTCATATAGCTGAAGCTGTCCAGATAATGCTCTGGCAGAGAGTCGTCCTGCAGTTTCCATATGTCCTCTGCTCTCAGGTACTCCCCACCGTCCCCCGTCATTGTGTCCTCACCTGGAGACAGAGGTAGAATCATATTGTTAAGCATATAATGGAAAAATTATTACGTGAATTATTAGTTATCTTATTACTAACCATTGTCTGAAATATTTATAAACTCTAATGCACAATCTTTCAGGATCTAAAGCAACAAAAATATGACTGGGACTATTACTTTTATCCACATTTAACACTGTTGTTTTTATTGACTGTTTATTCAATGAATGTTTAAACTGGTAATGATGAGAAATTTGATGTTGCTGTAGTGCAAAAAGACCTAGTGGATGCTACAAAGGGTAAATTATTTGCTGTTAAAATCAAGCTTTTCTCACAAAACTCAAACCAGTTTCATCAGCATGCCCCCACAGTTTTAAGTCCTTATTCTTCAAATGCCAAACATTTCTTCTAAGTTATGAGCGTTCCAAAAAGTTTAGTGGTCATCACAAATTTGATTTCAAATCGCACAAACCTCAAGGAAAGATATAATTAGTATAAATTAGTTCATGCTCCAATTTACAACAAAACAATCCATAATCTTTTATCAACTTCATAGTTAAATGGAATTCAATAGTAAATTCACACGCAATTAGTACTGTGGCATTATGGTCATAAACACAGAAAGAAAAAGAATATTTAAAGAACTTAAAAAACCAAACACACCCAGGTATTACAGGGCCTAGCAATCTAAAATTTATTTTTTTTATCTTCAAAAAATTGATGTAACACTGCACACCATGCTGTGTTACATCAACAGAGCATATAGTACCTTCCATTGCCACTGTCATCTCAGAAAACGCTTCATCTTCCACCTTCAAAACTATGGGACATATATTTTTAAATGTGTGTCTTGATAAATACATAATTCCTCTCTGTCTGCCAAAATTAAAACAGACTGTATCTTCTCTGTAGCCTTGGTTAATTAAATTCATTTTTAGCTTTCAATCATTACATGGACTTTTGATGTAACTCACCTTCTTCATCTGATACATCTAGAATCTCTGTCATGGTCTCTGGAACGTTGAGTTTATGTTTCTCTGTCACCGTCTGCCATGGCACACACAGAGATGGTATGGTACATCAAATAAAGGTTAGATTACTAAAGATCTGCTTCAGATGTGTAATAATAGCACAAACTCACAGTTGTGGTGGTGATGATCTCTTCTGTAACAACTTTCAGCGTGTCAACCACAGAGATGTAACCGAGGCGTTTGGCAATGGACAGAGCAGTGTTCCCATTCTGCCAGAGCAAGGGACAGGAATATTAAAAAACAGAATGATGATTAATATTATCAGTAAGCAGTAGTATGTGGGATTATCAATGTAATACCAAATATGAGAGTCAATGAAAGGCATAAATTTCAGTCTTACTACTGTGGTTGTGTTGGGTTTGGCCCCATGTTGCAGCAAAACATTAATTATGTGTGTGTTCCCTTGTTGTGCTGCCTGGTGAAGTGGTGTGTAACCATTCTGTAAACCAAAACAAAAACACAAAGGGCAATTACATTCAAAGGCTTTATTGTCACAATGAAGCAAATATGAATATAAAGTCTGTGTATTTTGTTTTAAGCTAAGTTTTTATTCTTCATATGTAAAAACCCCAAACAATTTCTACCTTGGTTTTGGCATTGACGCTGGCACCCTGCTGTAGCAGGAAGTTAACCATTTTGACATTTCCGTAATGACATGCTACTATCAGAGGAGTGTATCCAAGCTGAAAAAGGGAAGGAGAACGAGAACAGGATGAAATGATTTCCAGACATGGCTAATTATTCTGCTTGGGTGCTAAACCAAGTAAAAAGAAGAAACTTAAAAATGTTGATACCTATATCTCAAAATTCTGGGAAGCTATTCTGTGGACCAACAGAGACCAAAGTGGAACATTTTGGAAGTTGTGTGTCTTGCTACACATAGATGCAATTGAGATATTGTGGCTTGACCTTATAAAGACCACTAAACCTTAAAAGTCTTCTACTTTATCTGTGACAGTTGTTAGGTTTAAGGTTTAATTACTTTTTCCATTTAGGAAATTAAGAATAATTAGGAACATCAGCTACATTTAAATAAAGGTAGTGGAAATACACACAAAGAACATCTAAACAACACATAAGCTTATGTGTAATTCTATATGATCACATCCCTAGTATGTTTGCTACTGTGTTTTTAGTGCATCAAAGAGTGTGTTCGTACTTTAGTTTGCTGGTCCAGGTTCGCATCATGTTTGGCCAAAACCTCTGCTGCATTCACTCTGTCCTCCTGGGCTGTGAGATGCAAAGGAGTGAGTCCGCTCTGCAACATACAAGCACAAGATTCTCATAGTGAGTAACAGTAATCAAAATGGATGTCTCAAACAGTAAATAAAACAAACACGATCAGTTTATTATGTATGGGACCTTGGTTGCTGTATTGACGTGAGCTCCTTTGCGAAGCAGCAGGCTGACCATTTCAGCGTGTCCTTCCTGGGCTGCCAGGTGCAGGGGACTGACTCCCTGCTTGGTCAGAACGTTGGTCTCTGCTCCGTACTGCAGCAATGCTAAAGCAATGTTGGTCTGGTTCTTTTTAGCTGCAATGTGAAGTGGAGTGTAGCCGTTCTGGACAAGATGGAAGATTGACAATTCATGATGAAATAAACTGCTTCAGAACATTTACATTTGAAAACCATGTGGCTTTTACTAACCTTTGCAGTGGCATGTGGTGATGCCCCTTTATCCAGCAGCAGCAGCGCCACCTCCTGGTTGTCATAATGAGCTGCTACATGTAATGGAGTCAGGCCGTTCTGTGAAAAAAGGCATTCTAGTAAATTATACTTAAAACAGAATAACTTACCTTTGCAGTTTTATTATCTAAATTTAGATTATTCATAATGAGTAATATTTTGCAAAATAATCCACCGTATTTTAGAGGTACAAACTAATTACTGAATTGCAGCTATAAATTTGATGCTCACCTTCCCAGCATCATCTGGAAGTGCTTTCCGTTGAAGGAGAAGGTTAGTTACATCAAGGCTTCCATATTTGGCTGCTACATGTAAGGGAGTGAATCCTTTCTGTGGAAATTGAATTGGAAAAATCCTTATTTCCAGATAGTTTTCTCGTCATGCTGAGTACCGTCATAGTATGCAAGACATCATCCTCCACCTTCCACCCACCTTGGTGGCCAGCGAGTGCGAGGCTCCTGCCTCCAGCAGCACAGCCGCTGTCTCTACCTGACCCTCCCTGGCTGAAATGTGGAGAGGGGTGTAGCCGTTGGTGGTGGCAGCGTCCGGGTGGGCCATGTGCTGCAGGAGCAGTTGGACAATATCGGTTTCACCCAAACGAGAGGCAATGTGGAGGGGTGTTTGGTCCTCCTGTTGGTAGATGGAGAAAGAGAGAGAATGTGTTTTAGAAAAGTCAGAATATTAGAAGCAAAACATTCTTTCTAATTTTATAGGTCGTAATGATACTGGATTTTATTGGGATTATATGTCATAAACCAGTACAAAATAGAGTGTAATTGTAAAGTGTAATAAAAATTCAATGCTTGTTAATTAATTAATCAAACAACCAAGAGTCTATCTGCTTTTCTATTAATCTAGTCTTTTGGGAAAAGCAGCAAGAAAAAAGACGTAACAGAAAAACAGCCATAGAAAGTCCCATTAACAGTTTGCTAAAAGCCATGTAGGGACACTGCAACACATGGATGGAGGTGCTCTGGTCAGATACATGTAAAATGCCATCTGTGACCACAAACTAAAGCTGCACATCACCACTACCACACCATGCATGGGAGCATCATATTATGGTGATGTTTTTCTTCAGTGGGGAAATGCAAATGCTCACTCAGATTTTTTAGATTTCTATTACCGGTAGTAAAAAAATTGAAAACAATGTTTTAGCTTTTATTCTCTCCAAAATGAAGCTCCACATTGTGCATGTCTGTCACATAACCAAACAAATAAAACAAAGTAGGGCTTGTCTTTAAAATATCAAAATATGAAGAACGTCAAGAAATGTAAGAGTTTGAAACACTATAACAGTTTTACAGCAAAGTAAAGTGATGAAATTGGGAGATGACTCACTCTGGCCATAGCATCCACCAGGGCTCCATTTCTCAATAAGCAGCGAACCACTTCCATCTGACCTGCTCGTGCTGCCATGTGGAGCGCTGTCTCACCACGCTGTTGTTCAAAATCACAACATTTAGTAACATTAAAACACTAAAATGAAGGAAAAACCGACCACTAACTTGTAAAAGCTACAACTCACAATGTTGCGGACATCAGGAGAGGCTCCGTTCTGCAGCAGGAGCAGAACAATGTTGAGGTGACCCATGAAAGCTGCTACATGGATGGGTGTCAGTCCAGACTGGGATGTGAAAGACAGCGAGGTAAAAGAGTAAAGACTGGCATCAGGTGAAAGTGCAGAGAGTTGTGAACAAGCACTTTTTTTTTTCAAAAAATTGTGCAGAAACTTACCTCAGTAATGGCCTGGATGGAAGCACCATATTTAATAAGGAGCTCCATCACTTTCACTCGATTTTTCTTGCAAGCAATATGGAGAGGAGTAAATCCATTCTGACAGAGGGAGAATTAATAGACAATTGTTTTGTTGTTCCTCTGGAGTTATTGCTTGCATAAAATCTAAGTTCCTCCATATTGATTTGATTTCTCACCAGCGCTCTGGCATTTGGATTGGCTTTCTTGTCTAGGAGGAGCTTGGTGACTCTGTAGTGGCCACAGTGAGCAGCAACATGCAGCGCCGTGAGGTAATCGAGTGTAACGTCGTCAACAGGCGCCTTGTGTTGCAGCAATAGTTTCACACACTCTATGTGGTCTCCCTGAGCTGACATGTGCAGCGGGGACAGTCCGTTCTGTATGGTGCAAGAATATATACAAAAGGCAAATAAGAAGAAGGCAAAGAAAATGCCTATACGGACACAGTAAAGGAACAGCAGTATTTTACCTTGGTTCTAGCTAAAATGGGTGCTTCCCTTTCCAGCAGAAGCTCCAGGGCTGTGTCATGTCCACTCCTGGCAGCACAGTGTAGAGGTGTCAGACCATCCTGTTGGACAATCACATGAAACCCACATGAGTAATAAATCAGCAATTAAAAATTTGAGAAGCATGTTGTGGAAACAATGATTTCTATAAGCTAGTATCAAAAATATAAGGTTTTATTCAATAAAATCTGTTGTCGAAAAAATTCATAAACGTCTTACCCTTGTTTTAGCATCTATTTGAGCCCCTCGATCCAACAGCAAAGCCACCATGTTGGTGTTTCCTCTCTTGGAGGCCACATGAAGAGGAGTTATCTCATTCTAACATGAAAAAGGAGGAAACGGAAATAAGATTTTACCAAAAATAATAAGACTTTCAAGAAAGAACTCATTCTTATATATGCATTCTACATGAAGCAGGACATAGGTACCGATGTATGCCACAGTTTATGAAAATTATCGCTTAACCCATTGCTGTCTTAATCTACTTTCAACTATATAATAAACATAACTATTTGCTTTTGCTTCCAAGCAAAAGCTAAATTGAGTAAAACATTGTTGAGTCAAATATATCACATACAACACTTATAAATTTTCGTAATAATTTAGGTATGTTGCAAATTAGAATCATTACTGGGTAGGCCAATCATTAACAAATTACTCGGTCTTGAGTATGATCATTTTATTGACTCTTTCACCACAATTGCCAGACAGGTCTTTGAAACTGCATTACAACACACATTTCTGTACAATTGCTCTGGTGCATGAACACAATATTTTAAATACATCATTAAAATATAAAATCGAGCTTACATATTCACATTCTGACTACTAGATGACAACAAGTACTTCCAATATGGCAATTTGCATGAGATGAATATAAATCAACATATAACTTTGAAGCTTGGACCACTGCCCATTTAGGATCTACTCATGACAAAAGTTCAAATAGGAATAAAAACAATCCATATAAAATGTTGTGGTGCTTGGTGAAGCAATTTAGTGGTCGTCCATATGGACTATTAGTCCTCATTGCAGCCATCGAAGGCTTGATTTCTGACCGCAGAACCTTTGGTGCATCTCCCCTACATCCTCCATTTCTCAACCCATTTCCTGTCTGAAATACACTTACTGGTTTCTAATAAAGTTAATGTTTTGCTCTAAACATGCTGTTCTAGAGCTTAACAGACAAGATGCTCAGGAAAAGAAGCTGAGACTGTACCCGTGCTGTGAAGTCAACGGCAGCTCCTCTGTTCAGCAGCAGAGTGGCAACGTTCACATTACCGTAGTGAGCAGCGATGTGCAGGGGAGTGAAACCGCTCTGTTCGCAACAGACAGGTAGAACGCAGAGAGGAACAGAATGAGTGCTGTTATCATAAGTAGGTAAAGAAAAGAACCCTGACAGCTGAAGCAGTGTAATGACAAATATGCATGCTGTCAAAATATAAACTGGCCTTAAAGAAGCGCAATAAAGGAGCAAAATACCAAAATACCTCATGCAATGCTTTCTGCATGCTAAACTCTTGGACATAAAACATGCAAGCTAAAAAGATTCAACAATTACAACTGTTATTTCTGCACTTTAAAAAAATTATCAAAAAGTAATTTTGCATTTCTGCAGGGACAGACAAATGAATCCTATTAAAAAGCTCCAACATATCTACATAACACACTAAAAGTATGTTTGGCTCCTTACCTTCCCATTCTGATAGACATGGTGCAATTTAATTAAGAAACACAGTTAACTTAAAGATAAACCAAGTATTTCAGAGAATAAAAGCAATAATAACATGCTGAAAGTACACATGCCATAAGTTTTTTCCTGATAAAAACAAGAATGAACAATGAAAAAATATCGCTACCGCTAAGTGTTCAATAAAAAATTTATAAAAGAAGGAATGGCATTTAAAAAAATTTCAACCTCTTTAAAGGTAAAAAATAAAATGTGATGTAAGCTCCTGTAGAGTTTCATTAACAAACACCAAGTGTTTCTCTATTAGCCATGCAGTGTGTGACCTTCATGCATCCATATTAACGGCACATAAATGTGACGTGCAGGAATTCTGAAAGTCACAAAAGCTCCATTAAATTTGGGGAAGTTTCAGGATAAGAGAGCTGAAAGAGATGGCCATAGGTGACAAAAACAAAATCAAATGAAGAGGTGGCGAGTCTGTATACCTCTGTGGTTCTATTGACCATCATCTGGTTAGGAGGCATCAAAAAAGAAAGGAGGAATAGGGTGTAGGAATGTTAGGGAACGGACTTCAGACTGTAATATAAAACACAAACTCAAGACACACAAAGACAAGGAGGCATAGAACAGGACAAGGGGTCTTAAGAATTAAACTGGCATATGAATTTGTATATCAGGGGCTTTTAAAGAGTGGAAGAGCGACCCCCCCGCCCCCAGGAGAATAAACGTACAACTTCAAATAATCTTGGTCATACTTCCTTGTTTTAATTTTGCTTGGCCCAGACTCCGTCCTTACTCACCATAGCCTTAGGCACTAAAAATCTGTCAACCATAGGCTTCGTGAAATTGGCTACTTATTATTTTACTTTTTTTTTTTTTCTCATGTTGCACACCCCTCCAGGTGGCTACATCCCACTCTTTGAAAAGTCCTGTTGTAAAGCACTGCTCACTCCACCCTGCCTGCTTCTGTTAGTTCGTTTTGTAAATATACTCATCTTACAATCATCAAAAACCATTCCATGACCAAAATCTACCTGTTTTCTGCGACATACCTTCGATTGCACATCAGCGTTGTGGTCATTCTGAAGCAGGAGGGCAGCAGACTTGGTGTCATCTTTGCGGGCCGCTATGTGCAGGGCGGGTAGGCGGACCTTACCCTTGGTGTCATGCTCCAAAAGCAGCGAGACCACCGAGTTGTGACCCTGTTGGAGGGCGATCGCAAGAGGGGTAAAGCCATCCTGTAAAAGCAAAATATTGGTGAAACAAATTTAGAAAAAAGATGAATTAACTACAACTAAATATTTGACGTGAATAACTGAAAACATAACTAAATTTCAAGCATATACACACTTCTGTTGCAATGCTTTGGTTTCCTTCATTTTCCAGCAAGTACCGCACCACCTCCAAATGATTTTCCTGGGCCGCCATGTAGAGAGGAGTGAAGCCATTCTGCTCAAACAGAAACATCACATCAGTATATGGACACACCTATGATACAAGTAGACATTAGTGTTGACATCACCCACTTGTTCATTAATAATATTTAACCTCTAGTAACTCTCACCTGTGACTGAGCATTGATATCTGCCCCTCTGTTCACCAGCAGCCTCACTACTTCTTTTTGCCCTGCCAATGAGGCGATATGGAGGGCGGTGTTTCCTTTCTGCAAAGCAAAAAATCTAAATTTTTTGCTCTAAAAAAAGGTTGAACCTCAATATCATTGGTGAGTGAGCTAAGTGGATATTTTATAGGTTTAAGAACTTCCACCTCTTTCATAAACTGAACCCATGTGCTTAGGGCAATTGCATTCGGAAAAGTGAGCACAGCACGACAGAAAGAGACAAAAGAGCTACAGCAGCGTCAACTTTGGTATGAACGGAAATATTATCAGTACCTAATCTCTCACCGTAGACTTTATATCTAGAATAAATTAGGTATGAAACAACCAAAACATAAAAGGATCAGGAAATCACAAAAGTGGAATAAAGTAATCAGTTCATTAGTGTGGGAACATTTGAATTAAAAGACACAGATGTCATAAAAAAATAAATAAATAAAAAAAAAGCTTGTGATGTGCAAGAACTGATGCTCCTTTGTGAGGAGCAGTAATTATTATTATTTAGCTTTTACAATTTTAGTCATTACTGTTTCAGCCCAGTAAACAGAAGGCAATTCTCTGTCAACCAGAAACCATATATGGCTATCTTTCCAAACTCAGTGATTAATCATTTGAAATAATCATCATTTCAGAATAATCCTGATTATCTTGATTAATAGAATTTCTATGAAAAAACAATTAGTATTGTTAATTTTTTAAAACTATTATATAATATGAAATGAACATTATCATATAACACTATAAAGATTAAATATTCAGATTTTATTGGTATTTTTTTCTTATTTCACAGATAACTATGCTACTTAAATTAAAGCAAATAATATTAGAAATGGACAGTCAACTGTGACTGGTTGTTGCCTTAACAATCAAGGCAACAACCAGTCACAGTTGATGTAACTGAGTAGTAAATTGGGGGAACTAAACAACAGAGACTGAGAGAGTTAATACTTAGAAAGGCTACAGCTCTACAAACATAAATATCAAAGAGAGAGAAAAATGAATTATATATTAAAAAGTTAAAAGTCAGATTCTTTGGACATGGAAAACATGATTCTTTAAATGTATCCTTTTCAGTAATCAAACCTTATTTATTCATTCATTTACAAGGACATGTGAAGAACTCCACACAAATATACATGCCAGTCCAAGGTCACAAGCAGCATAGTGACAGATTTCATGTTGGCTACTCAGTGGCTCACAGTGAACAGATCGCCAAGCAGCATACTACACAGCTACGGTTATCCCACTTACACTGTTTCACTGAATGTGAAACACGAACTACAATCCAAGTAAAGACTCACTTGATCTTTTTGAAGTTGATGACTTGAAGTAAGTGCAGAAAGGAAAGGATATTCCTTTCCCGCATTCCATTTTTAAATTTCACATATGTGATAACTAGCAGTCAACATGTGCTACATATCTATAGAATCAACACTGAATAATATAAGATCTTAGCTTGTGAGTGTACCTTGGTAGATGAGTCAACGGAGGCTCCTCTTTGCAGCAGTTCTTCTACTAAATCTTTGTGTCCTTCCTTAGCTGCCAGGTGTAATGCATTGAGACCATTCTGCAGTAAAAAAAAAACATTCATGTTGTTATAAATACAGAAACATTGTGTTACAGTAAAAACATGCTATATGCAGTGTGATGTCTCATTTGTAATAGCCACTGAGAGTAGGAAGGCTGAAAAACATGTTTTCAGTTTTGTTTTTGAAACTTTTTAAATCATATTTCTGATATAGAAATCAGGATTGGAATCATTGTAAAATTTCCTAATGTTGCATCCACAGATATCTTGATCAGAATTTTGGGAATGATATTGGATTTTTATTTTTTGTTAAGGTTTGACTTACCAATACTGAAATTGCAGAATGCAGCTGAAGATATAAAATTTTGGATTGGATTATTAGAGTTTCATTTTAGCAAAGGATGCTGCTATTTGTTGACTCAACATTTCAGCAAAATAAGGCAAACTAACTTGTACTCTACAGGGCAGTAATAAATTCCATTATGCTATGTTACTATTAACAGTCCTGCAAGTCAATTTTAGACATGCAAGATATACAAATGACAACATAAAACCCGCAGAAGAATTTGTTCTATTTTCATCCTCTAGAGAACCAAGACATTCAATTGTCTAAAAACATTCTAAACCATGATTATTAAGGATTAACACTCTGGAAAGTTATGACTAGATAAAATCTCTTAGTCAAGGTTTAAGATCCACGTTCTATAACAGACATACATCAAACAGTGCTATAGAAACAGCACAGTAAGACAACAAATAAATTAAAACCAAACTAAACAAATTGGATATTTCATAAAAGAATTTAAAGCTACTCTACCCACTCTGCACAAGACTCGCACATAAACACACATCTTCTTTGAGACTTGTAAACCAAGAGAAGAATGAACCTCATCCTGCTTTTCCTCCATTTTCTTTGGTGCTCCTTTCAATCTGAGACAGAATGGCAAAGTAGCAGTTCACACTTCAGATTCTGTGCTTCATTAAATCATCAGTCTTCTCAGGCTCAATATTCCTTTTCCACCAGATTGTCCTTTTGATCTTCTGTATTATTTGGAACTCCAACATGGATTTAAATGTGATGGGAGTTTCATTTTCCTTTAAGTTTTTCTGCACCCACTCTCCTCACCACTGCAGGTTATGTCGGATAGATCACAGAAGGAGGAGGTGCTTTCCCAGTCAGTACTGAAGGTTCTTTGGTGGATCTGATGTAGAAGAGGAACTGTTATGTTGCTAAGGGCGTATGTCTTACACAACTTTGGTGTTTGCAAATATACACTGGCAAATAAAAAAATATAGACACGCGCCTCACTCTAGCTACCCAAGTTGCCAAATGCCAAACAGCCAACAGGAGAGTCAAGTTTCTGCACAGTCACAGGGAGCATGTGGGGCACACACAAACAGAATGTAGCAATTTTTAGCGGTGACTAAAATTATACCAACATTTCAACAAAAAAAGTGGGGCATTCATTAGAGGAAAAGGTTTCCTTACTAAGTAAAAAAAAACAACTTTAAAGCTCGAGCTGTACTCTTCTTAAAGCAAAACATAAATGCAGTAGTCCACACACAAGATTTCCTTATGTTACATTGTCTTTTATTATCCAGTTCATATCTTTTGAGAGTGATACACTTTGCTAATATTGGAGACGACAAAAGAGGTTTAATCATCGTGTGTCAGTTGTAAAATGGCGGACCATGACTCAGCTAAAAAAAAAAAAAAAAAAAAATGACTGCAACCTCATTATAGTCTTTCAATCACATTTAAGCCATTATGTATTCAAGGAGAAAAGTGCAAGTCCACCAGCAAACACACATATGTGCACCCTCTGTCACACAGACTGATCTAAAGCCCCCTTTCCTCACTGCACTGAGCTGTAAGTGAAAGCTTCATTTAGCTAATGGACAGTCAGCATCGCCAGTTTGGACGAACTCCGTCCAGCACAGATTAATATTTATATGTCTTCTGACCGCTGACCTTTGTTATGATCACACTTAAGTGGTCACAGTTAATTGGGGTTGCTTTAGGCACTAGAGTGTCACATGGGGATAAAATTATGGTGGTCAAAAAGAGGAAATGCAGATTAAAGAGCAATATCACTCACCGAGGATTAATGCTGGAGTGGATTAGAGGGAAAGTCTGTTCAATTTGATAGTAAGGATGTAGAACAAAAGAGCTCAAGCAAATAAAGCTGATTCATATAGATTCGGTTGCCCACAAATATTCTAGCAATGTTAAATTTGTAAAAAAAAAAAGAAAAAAAAAAGGAGAATGAATTTACCTCTCTCAAAAAAATGGTTGTATTTGTTTGCCTCATTCATCCAA
This sequence comes from Alfaro cultratus, assembly GCA_903066825.1. Lineage (NCBI taxonomy): Eukaryota > Metazoa > Chordata > Actinopteri > Cyprinodontiformes > Poeciliidae > Alfaro > Alfaro cultratus. Next base: position 58,890 of record CAEFZX010007736.1, on the reverse strand, counting down.
TCAGTGCAAGAGGCATCCAAGGGTGACTGTAGCTTTGGCAGGCTAGGAATAAATCTCTTCTCTTTTACTAAGTTGGAAAGTCCCCTACGTTTGGCACAAGACTGTAGGTTCATGCAGGGATGCTGCTTTCTAGGACTGGATACTTTGGTTATTAATGAACTCATTGCTGAGGTTCCAGCTTCTATGAGTATCTAGCAATTGTACAAAATGAGTAAAATAATTTTTTCAGAACTACGTGATTGGGAATTTATAACTGTCTTTCTCATTAGACAAAATAATTTTATCAGATAAAATGCAAAAAACAACTAAGCAAACAAAAAAAAATCTATTTAAATAAAAATATGACGCACCGCAGTGGTGTTTAATATTATAATAATGCATAGATGAGGCTGAAACCAGATACACTGTATTTATATTTAAGGGTTTTTTTCTCAGTAAGCTTAAATATTTACATCAGTTAGGATTACTATACTAATTTCTATTTGCAACACAAATAGCCAAAACTGTAAAGATGGGTGTCAGCAAAGCAGCAAACTTGACTCAGTTACACCAGTTCTGTCAGGAGAAGTGAGCAAAGATTCAAGCTCACTACTGTGAGAAGGTGTAACAAATGTTTAAAACAAATTTCTAAAATGTTTTATTTAAAACAATGTAGGTAAGAGTTTCAGTTTAAATAAATTCAAAGATATTTAGCAAATACAAATAATGTTTCTAATCCTATATGACTTAAAATATGAAAAGTTATGTAATTTTATTTCAGACAATAAAAATATTTTTACTGTCTTTATCTATGGTGGCTTATTAAAGCCACTTTAAGAATCAGGGTTAAAGCCCTAATCCAATGTTAAGTATTGATATTAAATTTTATGATAATGTGATCCAAAAGCTGGCCTTTTAAAGTAAATAAATATGTAGATTAGCAAACATAAAACTAGTCAAAACATATCAAAAAAGACGATTGATGTGGTGTTGTACCTTATAATGTCACCTGACAACATCTAACACTTGGTCATCAGACCCAAGGAAATAATTTTAAAGCCATGACTCTCGTGTTGCAGGGTCTTGTGTTTGTGTGTAGTCGACCATCCCTCCTTATGTGCAAGTAACCCCATGCTGCCCATGGCAACAAATAATAGATGGGCATCTGTACTTTCTTGCTACCAGCCAATTACAATCCAGTTTATAAATAATTAAGAGTTAATTCACATTATAATTATAAAAGGCCAACAGCAACATGAAGGTGGAACATAAGGCAGTAACTCCCATGCACAACACACATGCTCACGTAAGCTCAGGCGACATCCCTCTGTGAGATGCCTCGTGACTGCTGCAAATCACAATGACACAGAGGGGTTGACAGAGCTGTATTCGGAGCTATTTGACCCGCTTGGAGCGCTCCCCCTCCTCAGTGGAATCCGAATAAGGGTGGGCAGTAGGGGTGAGAGCAGCTGTCAGAACCTTACTGCTCGGATTGGTGGGGGGAATGGGTGTGTTGAGGGAAGTCATTTTAGATATGTGTTTGGGAACAACGGCACTGTTTGTTTGGGTGTGTATTAACAAAGGTAGCTTCTCTGATGAAATTATGAAACAGTAGCAAAAAAGTCAGCTTTCCAAGTTTTATGAACATGCAGTAGCCGTCAAACTGTATTTTTTTTGTTTTACATTGGAGCAGTCCACCTCTGTTTTATTTTCAAATTGTGAGTTCTGGATCAGGTGCAATATCTGTTTTCTATTGCACATAGTATTTGATATGTAGGACAAAAAATTTGTTCTTATCTGTGCATATATCTGCGGCGTCCCCTACATGACTTGTGCATAAGTAATAGTTGCCCTGTTGATATATTCTCCCACCTGATCTCTGCAGTTCCTTCAGTGTTACCATGAGCCTTTTCACTTTTTCTCTGATTGGTAGATGTGTAGTTGCACCATGTGTGTCAGTGTTTGATGACTGGGCAGTGCTCTGTGAGATGTTCAACATTTGAGATATGGCTTTATAATCTAAGCCTGCTTTAAGCATGCCATATAAAAATATTCGCTAATGAAAACATAGCATTTATGATTAGAATAATACATCAGACCAATAACACCTTCTTAAAGGTTATTTTCAAAAGATGCTTTTGCTTTTGTTGATAAACTAAAGATAAATGAAGAGAATGTTTTTATTGAATATAGTATAATAGGAATGTAATTATTTAATATGAAAATTAGCAAAATGAGGCATAATTTAATATATCTCTGACCAATAGGTGGTAACAAAGTGCTTCCCACATGCTATGTGGTAAATATGCATCAACAGGTTTTAGTTATGGCTACATTAAGAAAAAGTAAAAATGATGCACCCCAAACAAAGCAACACAATATAATGTTGTGAAACAGTTGTGGCATTTCACAACTGTTTCTTACCTGGTTGCAGGTGCAGATGTCTACTCCATTTTTGAGGAATTCAAGGACTTTGTCAGTGTTTCCGGCTCGGGCAGCCCGGAGAAAACTGGTGTTACTGTCAGACTGTAGAGACAGATACAGAGTTGTTTTAATTAACATCAACGAGCAAACAATTATCTTTACTTTTGCTTTTAGATGTTATTTTATGGTGTAAAAGAAGAAAAAAAAACATTTGCAAAGAGCTACAATAAAGAATGATATTGATTTTTATTAAGGGTTGCATAATATTAGGAAAATGTGTCTTCAATATTGTTGCCAAATGCAATAAATTTCAAGGTTAACCCACATGTTCTTCCTTATTTTCATACAATGTTAAAATCACTCCTGTGAGTTTTAGCGTCTCAGCCATTATCATTATATCAGTAGTGGTCCTCTAAGGTATTGAGCGTCCATACACCTGACTAAATATGCTGCTAACATTAGCATATGATTGGTTGGCACTTTAAATGTTATAGCCTATGAGATAACACATCCAGGCAGTTCTTTTGCAATAGTAGTTTTATTTACACTTGTATTGATTTGATGAGACATTTCTGTTTTTCATTTACATATGCCTACATTATTCCATTGCTTTAAATGAGCAGGTGTGCAGTTTTGCAGAAGTTAGAGATCCATAAGATAAGTCTGAGTAGGCCATTCTAAATTTAACCATGAGACATCTGCTCAAATGAGCAACACACACATACCAACACATACAACTCCATCACCCCCAAACACGCACATATTTTCTTCTCACAGTAAAAATTCAAAACTCTTGAAGACTTGGGAGTATTCGCTTAATTTCCTATTATCAGAAAGAACTGTGAACTTACACAACCTAGACATATAAAATTTTACTTCCAGCATTTTGAAAAAGCTGTCATACTTTGAGCTTTTCCATATTCTGTCTTGCAACAACCACAAGCTTCAATGTATTACATTGAGATTTCATGTGAAATTACAACAATATACAGTAATGTTTGTGAAGTGGGAGCAAAAGGGAAGATGGTTTTCTAAATATGCAAATCTGATGTATGTATGTTTTGTCAAGTGTTGCTCATTAGATTATACATTTTTAGATTCTTCTTCACAAAATAGCTCAGGCTGGAGGGAGAACGTCTGTCAATAATAATTTTTACATATTGCCTCAGATTCTCAACTAGATTTTGGCCCAGACTTTACCTGGACCATTGAAACTTTTAGCTATGTTTTAAGTCTACATCATTTCATTGTACATGTGGTTGTACATTTAACATCATTGTCCTGCTGGAACATCTGCCCTACCCTCAAGGAAAAGCATGTCTACAGCACTAACTAAAATATTTTATGCTGGGAATAGAGCATTTAGGTAATGTCCACCAGGCCAAAACATTTGATTTTAAACAAATCTGAACAGAGCACCTCCCTCCATATGTTTTCCTGTGTCTCAAACATTGCTCCTTGCACACTACAACTTGTTTCAGTTGCTAAGGGATTGTGGTGCCACTAAGGTTCTGCTGGATGCTAATTAGGAAGATGCATGCTCAGAGCACAAGGGAGATGAGGCCAAGCCCTTGTGTAAGGTCAGAAGTCAAGCCTCTTACTACCGAGGTCATAACACACAGACAAACACACCAGCGGCAGTCAGGTAAAAATAGGCAGAACTTTTGTCAGTACAGACCAGAAAAAAACATTATCCACAGCAGCAGAAGCCAAAATTTGTCTTCTCTTACCTGGAAATCAACCTCTTCAGGTAGAGAGTCAGCATATTTGTAGTATTCAGATTGTTGGTTTGAGTCACTTTCACTCCCAGCACTTTTTAAAGTTTTATCTGATCCACAGGCTTTACATGATGCTGAATTACCCATTCTGATCAAGTTTTTCACCTACAGATTAATCCCCCTCAGCACACTGCTGAAACAGTCCATGGAAGTCTAGTTCTGAAGTTGGTCACTTTACATCCTTTGGTAGAATCATTTTTGTTTTGCTTCCCAGCATGAGTCCGCCAGAAACAACTTAGATTGAAATCAGTCAAAATCATCCTTTCTTCTTAGTAATGACATCATTCAATCTTTTCCATATTGTAAATATCATATTCCTCAACTTGGTTCTGTCTAATATGCGTCCTGCATGCATCCAAGGCTCATCTTGCCTGGTCTTCCTCTACATCTCTCCCTTTGCACGTTAACAACTCCACACGTAAACATTTAACCGTCACAGTCGCTCTTGCTTTTGCTATTTTTATCATTTTAGATCATCAATTCTACCACGTCTCCAGCCCCTTGCTGTTAGCTACTGGGGATGGGGGGGTTGGGCGGGTTGGGGGATGGTGTGACAGCTGGGGTTTGAATCAGAATGTGGACTGCAAGATCTGTGGTGTTCCCTACACACAAGAATTGTGCAGGGGAGACATGAACTTGTCACCAAAAGAAGGTTATTTGTATTTAATTTTGATTATTTAGTTTTCAATGTACAAGTTCACACAAATGTGAACTAAAAGGAGCTTCAACTGTGCCGGTACATGTGCAAATTGCATGTCTCATTAGCTGTTACATAGCAAAGTTTTCAGACTTTGGAATAACTAGACAGGAAAACAATTTGTACACCTTCACAGCACTAAAAACAGTAAAGAACTCGATAGGTTACAACAACACAGTAAGGATGGATATATTCATAAAATTCAGCTGATCAACATATATCTCAAATCAGATGGACACCACAGGATGATATAATTTCCATCGTACTTGCCTTGTAATTCAAAGAAAGTACAAGGCAAAGTACTTTGTACAGGGTCCAATATTACTGACTCTTCAACACAAACAAAAGTATTATGAAGGCTGCAAAAGGCCAGTGGGCTGCATTCTAGACATAATTTGTGCTTTATATATTACATAAACAAAATAATGATTATTACCTAGGTCTTAAATGGGAAAAATCTGATTACATTACATAATTTAGTTTTAAATCTTTCTGTTAATTTTGTACCACATAAACCATGGCATTCTATTAAAGGTTATCACACCATTGAAATCCCATATTGGCCAAAGTCTAGCTACAATACTCTGTTGGATAAACAGGAATTAGCCTATGGTCAAACACCTAGAGCTCATGTACTGTATGTACTGACCTGTAGAACAAGACCAAGTTAAATATTCAGCCAGTCTGAACATGAACTCAACAATGAAAAAGACATTCAACTGCAAAGATTTTACCTGACGCTTAGCCTTTTCCCGCTTCCTTCGCCGCCTTTCCCTGGCTTTTTGTAGAGCTCTATATTCTGGATGTTGCTCAAGCTCACGAGCTTTCTTCAGATGAGCAGCAGCATGTGCCATAGCTTCTCCCTTATGACTTTTTGTCGTCCCAAGTAAAAAGGATTTTGCCACAAGAAATGTTATTTTGCTCAAGTCTCGCTTTGTAGGTGTTACTAAAATTCCCAAATATTAACCTACAGTTAAAATAGGGCTTTCCTCCATAAAAAACCTCGCTCTGATTAGAAAAAAATCAAACTCTGGATTAAATTATTACAAAAATAAAAAAACTTTATTTTTGATTTAAAAGATTATATGCAAATTCTTGTTCTTTCTCCCCCCCTTTCTCAGTTGTCTTTACACAAGATCCAAAATAAGACTATGCTAAACAAAAAACTTGTATTCTCCAGCTGAAGGTCCTGGCATTGAGAACCAAAGAGTGAAACAACCAGATGAAAATGAACTATTCAAAAGAGAACAACCAAGAGGATAGGAACTGTGAAGGGCTGATGAATGATGAAAGAAAGACCCGTCCTTATACCACAACACACACTCTGACACAGACACGCATACACACACAGAGAAATGATCCTGACCAGATGTGCATGAAAATCTCAGTCTGTATGAACAGCTTTAGCTGTAAATCCACTCCGGTGTTTGTGTGCGTGGATGCGTGTGTGTGTGTGCGTGTGTGTGTGAGAACATCAAGAATTTGAGCATTTAATGTGAATGTTAGTGAATATGTGACCTACAGTCAACAGAAATGTGCATGCGAACAGCCAGCTCACTGCTGCAGTTCCAATTGCGCTAAGACACAGCCTTTCACATTAGTTCCTTGCACATTTCATATTAGCAGGTAATAAAACACAATATTACAGTTTATGCATGTGTATGAACCACCAGCACCCTGCTTCAAAGGTCTCTCTCCATTAATACAGCTAATGGTAGAAGTCTGAAATTACAGCACAAAGGACAGGGACACCTTCTCTGAAAGAGAACATCCCTCTCAACATCTATTTTTGTTCACACTTTCTATCATCAACTTGAACAGTTAAGTACAGCAGCAGCAACATTTCTTCCAGCTGGCAATCAATGCATGAGACAGACATCCTGAATCATACCTCAGTGTAGCACCACTGCTAGAGATATCTTATTCTAGTGTGCTCATAAGGAGTGGCACTGTAATCATGTTTAACTTTTTTATGCACTTTTCCTGTAGCACCCTCTGCTGGCGAGAGGGGTTAATGCAATATGTTGATTTACATAAAATTTAATCCAGAAGTCAAGAGCAAAATTATAAAACATGCTAAAATATAGTACAGTTGAATCCTGTTTCGATCTGTTGTGTCAAACTGACTTAAAACAATATTGTCACTCTTCTTCTAAAAGGCTTCATTGGTCAGAAAAACCATGTCTAAATAAACCACTAATGATGTTTTTGTGGATTACACATTGAGCAATATAAGCTTTTGCTTCATGTTTAATGCAACACCTTGCTTGGGTCAATGACTTTTATGATTTAGCTATGTAACTAAATAAAAATGGATAATTTCATCGATTACAAACTATACTATATAATACAAATACAGTAGGGTGTGTGTGTTTTTATGTGCATGTGTTTTTGTCCATTTAGGAGTCAGATTACACTGACAGGAGATTCTAAGCGAAAGCTAAGATGAGCTTCTGTTTCTCTTGGCTTAGGGAAGTAAGTTAATGCTCTGCTGTCCAGTTTATAGATCCAGAGGCTTTTATTTGGTCCATTAGACTTGACTGATAGCCAGATGAGAAACACAATAACCAGCATGTTCAACCAAGCCTGTACCTTACAAGTGTTTCAAACTGTAAATCTATGCAACCAAGGGTTTTATCACACCTACAGATGCAGGTTGTTTGCCAAAAGGAAGGAAGAAACTAACATGTTCTTCTTATACAGTATAGATTTATATATCTTAAATATTAAGCTACAGGTTTAAAACTCTGCACAGTTTGATCGATTGTGCATAAACAAGCACCTTGCTGCTGTTTATGTTTGTCTCTCAATTACAAGAACTAATTTATCATAATCTAAAGAATTCCATAAAAACAGTGCTATGAAAATGATTCCCAACCAGCCATGAATGAGTAATAAAAGGTACGAATCTATGTGCTACTACAAGATTTTGTTTGCATTTGTTTTCAAAGTGTTCAGAATATTTTAGAGGCAGCTGTTTATTTGTCTGTCTGCTAATGGAGCTGCAGTGCTGACGAGAGATTTTCCTTGCTAACAGTGTTGAGCAACACGCAATGGACTGATTATCTTTCTTTATGAAACAAGTAATTTGCTTAATGATTAAATATTTTTGTTTGACTATAACTTCAAGTCATGTGTAAATTGTTCCTTCCTTAAAAATATTGTTTTTTTATTTATTTCTAAATGTAATTGTTTAAACTGAGTAAGATCTGCTGTTACTTATGTTGGTAAAACATACAAACAGACCACAGTCTTTTTCCTTTAAGAAAGTTTTGTTTGTTATTCTTTTGATTTTTTTACTCTCTTTGAAATCTCTCCAGTGGCAAAACGTCCAGACAAAAGATAGTCATTCTAACCCACAGAAAATATGTGACTAACACATCAACTCATTGCATACACTTCAGCTTTTCCAGAAAGGCACCCAGACTCCTTTTTGGAGTTAAGTGTTAAAGGAAAAGAATCAAAAGAGGAAAATTTACAAGAAAAAGAAAGAGAAGATCTATGCTGAAGTCAATCCTGGTATAATCACTAATGTAAAATGTAATCACACTGAAAAACCAATTAAGTAAGTGCCATGATTGGTAACTGCCTTTACACACAAACCTAAGTGACATCCTAATCTATATCTTCAAAGTTCAATATAATGCTAGACAACTGTTTGCAGCTGTAACTCTTCTAGGAAAGCTTTCAACAAGGCTTCAGATTGTTTTTGTGAATTTTGATCAATCTTTCAGAAGCTTCTGAGGTTATGGCCTCATTGAATAAATTTAGTAGCTTCAAAACTAATTGTTGCTGGAGGACCAAATGGACAAAATACAGGGTGAGTTATGGATAGAGTAATGTCAAGTCATCTTCTAGCATTTTTACGGCTTTAGAAAGGTCAGAGCTTTAAAGCGGATAACGCATGTCTTCTCTTCCCCCTTCTGGTTCCTCACTAAACAAAATCACGAAAGTCAAATTCAATAGCAAGCACAAAGAGCAGGCAATCAAGAATCCAGACCAGACCACACCCAAACAAAGCTAGTAAGGACAGTGAGAGGTAGGATGGCTGGGGTTTAGTTGAGATGGGGATATATAAACTTGACAGGGTAACAAAATATGCCCAGAGAAAGTGGACTAGAGGAGAAGAAATTCAAGACCATATATCTCGTTGCAACTGAAACACTGCAATGTCTGAAGTCAAATAACCAGATATTAAAAAAAATCAAACTTAGTTAACAGCAACAAAACCAGCTCCGTTTGTTGTTCACTGCAGCAACCATAAACAACCAGACAGATAGACACACAAGAAAACAGCTACATTAACTAATTGCTAGAAATATACATGATAAATACTCTTCAATGCATCTTAAAATGCAAATGCGTAGCTACATGAAGTCATGAATTATTTCCCACTGAGGCTCAAATTCATGGCAACTCCTATTTTATACTCTTTGAAGTGCATCATGTCTGCTGGGAACAGATGATGTAAGCTTGCTATTCCTAGTAATTAGATGAGAAAGAGGCCTTCAGTTGACTGGTTGAACAGAAAAATCCATCCTCATGAAAGCCAAAAATTGCATAAACTAATGACATCACAACTCTATGCTAGAAACTAGTGCAAGAAGAAAAAAAGACAAGAACTGATTTAATTCTTGAAGTCCTTGGTAAGTCTATTATGCAGCAACTGTTTTGAAGCATCAGTAGGTAACTTTCTACAAAAATATGTTTTCCACATATTTGTTAAAACTGTCACTGTTAATTGACATGTTAAAACTGTCTTGATTGTATAATATGAAACAGATAATTTCTTAAAAACCAGAGTTCCTCTGCCTCCATTCTGATCCAACTCCCATCTGCAGAAATAAACCGTTCCCAGTCAGAAACAACCAGTCGGGGTCTGGAGGAGTGTCTTGGCATTGTCAGTCTCTTTCATGAAACCACCGCTCACTCTCCTCTGCAAAGCAAATACAAAATCAAGATTGCTGGTTTTCTGGAGCTCTGCTAATGGTGGAGGAAACCTAACCTTACAGAAAAGTTGTTTACCCACTGTCATCGGTGACCATACTAATTAGCCTGTGCTTTTACAGCAGACTCCATTTTTGGGGGACGGAGCTGTGGCATAGCAGAGAGCAAGGGGGGTCGGCATCAACAGCATGTACATGAGCATTATTGTTTCTGACTGAGCAGTGTGTTTTTACAGATGATAGTAAAACCTCAGGGAGGTGGTAGAGAAGCTAGTAACGGTTCCAACAAAAAAGGAAAAACCATGTTTTTGTAAAAGTTACCCTCTGCAGCTTTAAAGCTGCAGCCAGGAATTTTTGGTAAACTAAAAAACCTTAATAGTTATAGTTTTACAACTAGTGAATGATGAGTTTCACTTTTTTTGCCATTTTATTTTAAGTTATTATTTTAAAAAGATCTAATTTATTCTCTCAAAAACAAGCTTTTATACACATCCCTCTGATGACATCACATAAGGGTTAAAGCAACTGATCACAGTTCCTTTGAGATTATCTGTCTTTATTTTGGCATTTATAGTACTCATTTTGGGACAGTTGAATATGCACAAAAACAATCAGTGCAATCCTTGTGAAATTCTGCAGTAAAGATTCACTCTTCATCAAGTTGTTTTTGTAGTTGAGTGAAAACACACTTCACTACACAATACATAACTGTATAGTTATCACAGAGGGTACTGAAGCAAAAATGATTTCACTCCGAGTTGAATGTATTATGAAGAACGAAGCATGTGACCTGAAATTTGATGCAGAGCACATTCAGACCCGTACTGCTGAGAAAAAGATAAATAAAACAAGGAGATGCACTGAATATAACTGTCTCAGAAAGGGAGAAGAATGTGTCATTTTTTATAGTTAGCAGATGCTAGTGAATCATTTATAATGGGATCCATCTATCAATCTATAAATATAGAGCAAGTGTATGGGGATAAAAATAATCTAGAGCAGGTACACTGCAAAACCATTCTCCAACAGCCAAGGTCCTGGGTTACGACATTTTCATCTGAAAAAGGCAGGCTGATGTTCGGCTGCCATGTGTTCATCTGCTTTTATGCCTCAAGCTCTTAAAAAACTAGACAGAGATTTTCTTAGAAAAAGAAAATTAACTTTCACAAATTTAAAACTGATGCCAAAGGAAAGAGGCAGAGAAGAAAAACATGGAAAGGAGCTAATGAGAGATTTTTACATGGAAGGTTTTTGGGCTCAGCTTCTGAGAAATACATTGATCACCAGCCACGCCCAGTACTCTCTCTGCCCTTTCTACTTCTCTCTAACTGGAAGCAGCGTCATCAGGGCATGATGAATAATTAACCTCTAAATGCCTCTTACTGCCCCTATGCAACAACAGCTGTCCTCTGCAGGACAGAGGGTATAGATACAGTCAAAACTAATTTCATGGATGGATGGATGGATGGATGGATGGATGGATGGATGGATGGATGGATGGATGGATGGATGGATGGATGGATGGACAGACGGACGGATGATACAACAATGAGCCCATTTCAAAATGTTTAATGTTGTTTAGGATTTGTTTTATCAGACAGTTAAGGCATTTGAGAACAAATATTATTTGCAATATTTAAACAATCCCGATGTACTTGAATGCACTAAAAGTGCAATTGTCACTAAATCCTCTCTCTGGTCAGAGGGACTCATCGTGACAGCTAATCATGCAGCAGCCATTGAGTTGTTGCATCCCAAATGAGGTGCAGCGTTTTAGACTGGTTAAATGCTACAAAAAGCTGGATTTGGCGGATTTTTTTCCAGTACATATGATGTTACACGGGCATTTTGTCAGGTCAGAAATTTAGCTAGCTAAATATCTTATTGTTGTTTATATAGTGCATATGCTGAAATAAAGTTTTGCTTTGGTTCACTATGTTTTCGCCATTCCAGAGCCATGTTTCCACATACCAGAGCTTGTAGACGGCTGTGAGCCCTGTTTTTTTTTTTTGGTGTCACTTTTAAAAGCATACGTTACATTGAGAATGCCATTTTTCACACTGACATTCTGCTTTTGTTCAAGTATAAAAAACACTTTGCTAGTGCTTTTTTTTAGTCTTATCACCATTACACACCTCATGTGTTACATTGCATGTAAACACACATGAAACTCCAGAAAACACCATGTGACTGTTGCATGAAGATTGCATGAGAGCATGCTTTCAGAGCCAAATATGATTATTTACAGAATATATTAGTGCTTTGTTTTAGCTTTGTCTGCAGTGGTATATTAACTAAAGGCATGTGATAATAGCAGCAACAACTTGGGTAAACTAATAATGATACAGCAGCACACTGTTTTTTGGCATGCACTCAACAACCACATAATTGCATCCACCTTTTTAATTGCTTATTAACAAAGTGAATCCACCCAACATATAGCAGCAACTGCATTTAGGAGCAAAACTGTGGTGAAAATCAATTGAAGCTGCAACTGTTTCAGAATGGTGACAGAGTAGGAGTGAGGTAACTTTAAATGTCACATGGTTGTTTGCAATGAGCATAGAAAGACTTAATGTTGTAGAGTTTAGTAGGACAGATCAGCTTATTTGCTTATTTATGCCAAGTCATATTATTAAAATTGACCAACATTATCAGATATCAAGAGTTTTCCAAATACCCCACAATGGATGTGAAGCAACCATGTGATATGGACCAAAATCATATGTAAAAACTCAGACTAGTGAATCTCTGGGAGTTTTCTGCTTTCAAGAAATGTACATGACTATGACTGATTAAAAGGAGGAGGACTACTTTTAAGATGTAGAAGATATGTAGAAATTAAAACCGAAACTAAATGGACACACGGATCATGTCTGAATGCAGACATTGCTGCACCCTAGCTAGATTTTACAGGAAGCAATTATGATGCATTTGGTAAACATCTGCAGATGCAGAGTTGGGGGGTGGAGAAGGGTTGGCTGATTGTGGTTCTTTGCAGGTGTCTATGTAAGCATTTATGATCAGGAAAGTGCTCTAAGAGCTGCATTAATCTGATGTGTAACACAATGTATGATGCTGGACGATGGTTAAAGATGAGCTCTTTCAAACTGCACCTGAAGATGCAGCCTACAGTCCAACATTTCTATTAGCCACTATGCAGGAAGACAGATGCAGTCCTGTGTGGGGGTGTATTGATGTAGTTGTCCATAAGTAATGTAATGAAGGCCATGACTCCATTAGTACTCCCTTTCTGCACAGCCCCATCCTACCACTCCCAGTGGAAAAAGACGGGCAGACAGATAAGCAGGCAGATACAGAAAAATAGAAAATTTTACAGACAGGGAAGCAGAAAAAACAGGGGGATGAAAATGTCAAAGGTCGCAGCGTAAGCCGACCCACTGGCGCGCCGGGACCTCTATGTTGGGGCAGATACATTGCAGGGAAACTGGAGATGGGTAGGAATGATGACTGAGACGACAAGAAGAAATCTGGGGTAAAGTGTCACGTGTTTGGGCAGTGAGAGAACATCTACAGCTCCGGTGGAGAAAAGATGAATGGTACAATGGCCAGAAATAGTAGAGGGAATGAAGTGCAAGATGAGCTGCGACCACGGCTGTAGTTAGTTCTCAATGAGCATGTTGTTACATTCACAGAGTCAGAGGAAGTGATGAATCATAACACATTTGTTTAGATAGGGCAGAGTAGATAAAATAGTTTTTCACCAGAACAACTGAAAAAAACTGAAGAAATCCCAGTAATGCAGAACCATTCAGAGATGTGGATACATTCAGATAGAAAGAGGCTATTTTTCTCCAATACCACACTGGAGACGGGCAGTATTTTTAGACCTGCGAGTAAGATCCTCGTGTCACGTGTTCTTTTGTCGTTTTCTCTTTTTGTCTCACCTATGCTAGAGCTGTTTTAGCTGCAGCAGACATCCTGTCAACACTATGCTTTAATAAAATCTCTATTTTAGTATCCTTCCTTTTTCTGTTATAGAAACTTCACATGCTGGCCTGCACTGCAAAAACATATCTAATCATGTCTCACCTAATTCATCCAAAACCAAAATGCTAAAGCTAAATATTTTAATTGGAGTTTCTTTTTAAAAATACTCAGTTCAAATTCAAGACATGACGAGGTGAATTTAAAGGTGTTGCTGAACAATTTTCTGAAGAACATGTGAACATCTCTCGCATGGTCACCAATGTCTGATGAGAGCATCTTTTCTTAAAAAGATAAGAAAAGATTTTGAATTGCAACAATGGAGGTCGTTGAGTAAAAATGCACACCTCTTTATGCTGAGAGTGGGTCAACTGTACATAGAGAACCACAGCAAGTACGGCTTTGGTGAACCTCCTCTCAGCCCAGGTACAGTGGTTTGCAAATATATTCACACTCCTGAAAGTTTTTAGCATTTTGTCTCTTTATAACCATTATAACCATAAAATATGAACATATTATTTTGTAATTTTATGAATGACTGATACAAAGGAATTGCACTGATCCTTTGTATTGGAAGGGCAGGATACAGTTGATTGTAGCGCCCCCCTGAAACAATACTATTTGCTGTAATTACATGTGGAGGTTTTTGAGAGCATGTCTCCACCAGGTTTGAATTTCTGGATAATTACATTTTTGAATTTTGTTTCTCCGGCTGTGTATTTAGGGTAAATGTCAGGAAGGCGAACTTCCATCCCAATTTAAAGTCTCTAGCACAGGGGTGAGCAACTCTAGGCCTGGAGGGCCGATGTCCAGCAACTTTTAGATCGATCTCTAATTCAACACACCTGAGTCGAATAATGAAGTCATTAGCAGGACTCTGTAGGACTCTTAGGAGGTGATTCAGCTATTTCACTGAAATGTGTTGGACCAGGGAGACATCCAAGAGGTGCAGGACACTGGCCAGGATAGCCCACCCCTGCGTCATCTACATAGCTAGTGGGAAACTACAAATGGGAAGCATACAACTTCTAAGTATTCTATTGGTAGACTCTCCCATACGAGTTGTGAATCTCTGCTGCTCCTCCAGAGTTACCAGATCAGACAGTTTAGGTGGCCCGTCATACCTTGGCACATGTGCAGTTGTGTAATGCTCTTTATATTTCTGACTGATTTCCTTCCACACTGCAATATGCTATTTTCTGTTAGATCAACACATACGACACATTAAAGTTTGTCATTGTCACATGACCATATGTAAAAGGGGTGTATATAGTGGATATAGTGCTTTTAATGCATGTAATCTGGCCACATATTAAGCCCAGTTTTCATGCGCTGATAAAACATAGCATCAGCTGCCAAAATTGGATTTTCACCTGAAAAGAATCAAATTCCTTAAGATTCTTCTGTCCCAAATAAAATCTGCAGGCAAACCAGGTAATATCAACACAATCTAAATCATGCAAAGGAGGGAGTCCCAAATAAAAGTTAATAGAGGGGGAACAAATTTATCAATATGTAAGATAGAGTGAAAAATGTAACAAATTTGATCTTAGTGCTTTTGAATAACCTTAGATTCCTACAAAGTTATCTAAATATTTCACTACATCTTCCTATATGTTACATGGTTACACGGCAGACTCAGCTTATGACCTACTTTATTCCAAGCATCATCATTCCAAGCTGCATACCAAGACGTTTTACTGTTTTGATATTTTTACTTTGTTTGGCTCCTTTAATGTATTCAACCTCCAGAGATGCTATTCCACTTGACATCAACATAAAAAAGCAACTTTGGATAAAGGATTTCATATGTTGAGTTAGTTTATTTTTCTATGAAAGAAACAAAAACTAAATGCCCCAGTTGCCGCTTCCCAGGTGTTCACCAAAACACCTGTCTGGGTAGAGATGACTATGCTTTTTCTTTTCTGATATTGCAATCCATCAATGTGCCTGATCTTAAGAACCCCACCCTGTAATGAGAGCCAAAAGTGTGTGTCTGTGTGTGTAGCACTAGAGTCCATTACTGAAATCATATTAGCTACAGAGAGTGCACTGAGGGAGGAAGCAAACCTTCACCATCTCCTGGCTCACATTCACCAGCCAAACATGCAGATTCCACAATCATGAATGGATGAGAACTAGACATGGCCCAATAGAATCTTTCTGTACCCTAACCCTTGGGGAGAATAAAATTTTTACTGGACTTAAAAATGTGCAAACATAAACGTGCACTTACCAGCCACTTTATTAGGTATGCCTGTTCAAATGATTGATGTAGCAACTCAGCCAATCTCATGGCACCAGATCAAGTGTCTGAAGGAGGTGAAGACAACTTGCTGAAGTTCAAACTGAACAAGGGCTCATATAAAATGGATAATAACAGATTGGAAAAATGTTGACTAGACAGATTACACTTGGTTTCAGCTGCAACATTCAGATGTTAGTATCACAATCGGGTGTAAAGGCCAAGAAAAAATGGATGTATCATCCTTTGGTCAATGTTTCTGACTGGTGGTTTTGGTGAATAGTATGGGTAAGGTTTTCTTGGCACACTTTGCCTCCCTTTGTGCCATAATAATTGATACCTAATGGAAAGACCTCCATTTAAGTTCTTTTTTGACTGAAATCTGACTTTTATTGTAAATTAATGTATGGATCTATTACTTGCTAACCTTGACAATAATCATTAAACGTTCAGCAAAAGCAAAGCTGTTCAACTCATGAGCCAACACATTTAAACATACAGTAGTTTTGATTTGGGCAATATGGTACATTGACCAGGGAAGAAAGCCTTGGGTTCAGCTGAGAATGTTTTATGAAGGCATTTTTTTTCTGGTTAAAATGTTATCTTTCAGTTGTGTCTAAAACCCAAACAAGTTATCTATTGTTTATTTGCATGTCCTGCTGGTGGGGAGTAGTGTCGCCTACCAGTGTTCTGTACAATGTAAGCATTGAAAGAAAATATGCTTACATATTTTCTTATGTAAGCATAAGAAAATAAAGCTATCAGATTTTCAGCTTCTGATTTGGAGCTTCTGTAAAGCACTATTACGCTTCTTATACAGCAATTGGGGTCACATCAGATCAACTACGGCACTAAATCTGAAATACTTAGACTGATTGTTTTACACTGCACAGATAGCATGAAAAATGTAATTGGAGTTTCATGAAACTTTTATTCTATTTGCGAAAACAATCAGCAATTTCAGAGTTTTTTTTTTTGCATTAGGTCCACCTTGGATTCTGGCTGGGGCGTAGAAGGTGCCCCTTCTGGCAGCGAGCAAGAACCACCATTGGGCAAACACACGCACACAAATGATGTACCATGCCGAAACAGACTGTGCATCCCAACAAGGACAGAGAGCAACATGTAAACAAAACATTTATAAAATTATTCCAGTTCAGTCCTCAGACAGGATTAGCCTACAATATGCTTTATGAAGACAGAAAAGTAAATAACCCCAATTCTGACAGTCCGGATAAGTGACAAGTGTGAGATAACTATATGTTTACAGTAAAACCACGGTTTGAACACTATTAAACTACCGTAATAAAAAATAAAGACTTTTGCAGATGTTCAGATGTTTATTTCCACGGCTCTAAATTACAGCCCATTTAAATTTGCTTAAGCAACACTTAAGGAGCTCAGTTTAAGTCTTTTGTGAAAAGAAATTACGTTTTCTACAAAAAAAATAATAAATCGCCGTTTTATTAGCAGCTAATTACATGTAGCAAAGTGAGTTCGAGGATGATCATGGTGTTTTCTCACACGGCAACGCCTTGGAGAGCCCTGCCTAAGCGCAGAGCATCAGCAGAGATGTTTACACGGGTGACTGGGCCGGTCAGTGCAGAGAGAGCAGACTACGGACAGACACCCACCTGCCGTATGCGGTTCTGGTGCAGCGGCGGTGGAGGTCCACCCTCCGGGGACGTGTTGCTCGAGGAGGCCCGTTTGGAGTCTCTGTCGGAGCCGCAGCCGCCGCCCCCGGAGCGACTTCCTTCAGGGCTGCTTGACATTCCGTCTTGGGCTGACTGCCAGTAAAAAATATCGGTGCGGTCAGTGAGGGTCTTTATGCCGGTGCAAGGTGGATGTGTGCGGGCCTCAGCATGCACAGAGCTCGACGGGGCCCCGCATCATTCTGCGTCGTCAGTCAGAGTCTGTGATGACAAAATGTGAGGAAAAAAACAACAAATGAAGCAATTGCTCTAGACTGTGAGAGCAAGGAGAGCTCTCTGCGCAGGGATGCTCCCGGTGTGCAGCTGGAGCCTGCGCATGTACGTGTGCTCATGTGAACGCGCTTCCTCCTGATGCGCTTTCCCGAAACTCCGCAGGATCCGTGCTGCCTTCCAAGACAATCGGACATTTCGTTAACGCCCTTCGATTGACAAGGAACCTAGAATTTTTATGTAGTTGACTTTCTTTTATTTTGCCTATTTGTTTGAAAGTAAGGTTTGTACACAAATCAGAGCTTCGCATATCGTAAAACAATTGGATTTATAATAATAATAATAAAAATAATTAACAGCTGCTTAAATTCAGCAAGATGGCATCCTTGTTTTAGCGTATTTTTGTATTTTCTCTATTCAGGTGTTAGACTGCCACTTACAGTGCAGTGAAGTTTGTGTTTGTAAAATTACAAAATGTTTCGAGTTCACTTTTCAAACTGCAATTGGAGTTGGACTTGCTTAGCCTGTGCAATCTTAGTATTTTTCAAACACTGACTGAGCCTGGGATTCTTCACTAAGCTACATATTTAATGAAGGTTGACAAGATCAATACCAAGATCTTGAAAGCACAGAAGAAAACGTGCCTTGAAGGGGGTATGAAGTCATTTAAAACGATCCTGATACAATGTTGCTGTAAGAAAATCTTTAAAGTTGGTAAACAAAATATAATAAAGTGAGACTTTTATTTCATCTTTTAGTGTGTTCTTAATGGATATATCTGACGAGAAAAGAAAAAAACTGTTGAAAATGGTTGCAACAACTTCATCTTTTAGTTTTTAAGTTACCTAGAATTTAGTAAGAACGTCATATTTCAGGTTGTTCAATTTATAAAGTTTTTGACACAATATTAAACTGAAGACGGCACAATTATAAACATTATCTTTTGTAATAAGCTTGTTATCAGACATTTTCCACCAAAACATAATGAACTTGCAGTCTAGTCTTTACTAAGACCTTTTCTTTACTGCAGCCATGAAGTTTTGGGCAATCATGGTGGATTGTGAAGTTGGGCTACATTAGGAACACTTGATTTTCCCACTTGGAACTTCAACTTTCAAATATTTGGTTCATTTTTAAATGAACATTTTATAATAAAGCATATAAATTTATTGATGTACCAGTGATTGGTTGCATTCTACAAAATTAGATTTTTTTCTAGCCCAATAAATGCATGAAAACTGCCACTTTTGGTGGGAAAAGGTATGTTTTCATGCATAGATTGAGAACAAACTTACTTGAATTCAAAATCACTACAGTAAAATCAGCCGCACATTTGTTCTTTTAAGGTTGAAGTTTATTACGGTTTGAAATTTGAAAATTTTGACATTGTGCAAAAAGTAAACCCACTAACATAGTACTGACTGCTGTAAAGAACAGGCAGATCTGTTGAGACTATGGAAACTACGACATCTGCAGTCAGTAATTCTGATGGCAGATATCATGACGCTCATTTTAGATGTGGCCACTCACAACCCTGCCCTCCGTTCCCATTACAATGTATTAAAATAAAATTTCCCTACCCACCATGAATCAATCAGATGAAGTATTCACCAAACGAGCATATAAGATGCCAATAGACAACATCTAAAAATATAAAAAGGCTTTATTACACATTTAACAATATATCACTGAAATGATTCCATAAACAACAGCAGCAACAGAATCACTAAATAGCATTAACCATGACAAACACCAGTAATCAAATATACATGGCAGGAAAGCTTATAAGAACCAGAATGAGAACTTCTAATGGACTGCTGAGTCTTATTTTAGTGTGCAGAGAGTTGGTCCAAGTTGTCATGGCTGCGACTGCTGAGATGGCTCTCCAAAATTTCCCCAAACAAATTCCTTTTCAGCAAGCTGTAGGCCATTGGTAGAAGTTGCTTGACCACCTTATGAAAGTACTGGAGGAAAAAAGATGAACAAGATTAACTGTTTGCACTCCAGGTGTAATGGCTTAGTGAAATTAAAGCTATTATCTTATGACAGACATTTTTTTCAATGCTTTAATGCTACATGAGGTTAACAATTATCTAAACTGTAAGTAAATTATTACTCCAAGGTTTTAATGGGGTTGCTGTTACTCAACTCACATGCGATCCATAACAAAAGAGGTCAATTCCAAGTTCGTAGCCCATTCCATAGTCGCATTCGTCATTAGCAAACTGAACAAATGTCATCATCTCCTGGATCGGTCCAAAGGCTTTGACACGTTCCTCATCATTCCGAGCTTCTGCAATGGCTTTACAGATCTTCTTGAGACCAGCTAGTAGAAAGATGTGTAAAGAAATACATTTAAAAGTTCACATAAAAAGAAATAAATCAAAGAAAGAATTGAAAAAAAAAAAAAAAAAAAAAAGAAAAAAGGTCACCGTCTGTTTCTGGCAGTTCTCTGTATCCTACATCATTTTTGTCCACAGGCACAACAATACCAGCACCATGGAAGGTCTTGGTAACGACCTGCAGTGTAACAGAGAAGAAGGAGATTAATATTTGAGCTCTATTTTAATGCAACCTATGTAAAGGTTGTACACATATGGCTTTTAATGAGAGAATAACTGTACCATTTATCACTGATATTTATTTCCTTTACAAGAATTCTGATTTAATGTGACCACTTTGTTTCCAAAACCAAAAATTAATAGCATTGTTAGAATTTTAACTGATATATTTTTTCCACTGTTATTTCTATGAGAGCATTTTAATATTCTTAGGTAAAAAGCAAGGAGTGAGGGGAACAAAACAGAAAAGGTACTGCAAGCACAGAAAGAAGAGGAAAAGTAGGAAGTTGCAGTCAACACAGGAGGAAACAAAGAAAGGACGAGAAGCAAGAAGGAAATGGGTAAAATAAGAAAGAAGAAATTGAAACACAGTAGAAAATAACATGAATGAATGAATAAGTGAAAGGAAGCACAGGTAAGGTTTGGAAAGTTTGGAGTAATGAGGCAAAGGAAAAAGAAGATATGAAAAGGGAAGGAATGAACGAGATTTGAAAGAATGGATAGATAGTGTAAGAAAAGGTTAATGGATGAAGTAGTTAGACAATATATGAAAAAAAGTTTGGAAAAAAATAGTCTGCCATACTTTTTAGACTGTGAAAGAACCTGGTTTGAGAATCACCTTTCTGTCCCGCTGCTTCATGACTTTGGTCTTCTGCTCTAAAGAAAAGCCTAACGTCTCAGCCTTGTCTCTCAGCTTCGACTCCAGGCTATTCAAAGCCTCTTCTTCTGCTCTTTTACTATTTCTCTCTTTCTTCTTCCTCAGCAAATACAGGCTAGAGAAGAGATGTAAGAAAAGTATTTCAAAGACAGAAATAGATATGAAAAAACAAACAGTATGAAATCACAATTTTTCACAGCTGATTGTATGGAGAGCAATGTGGTTTACTTACTAAACAGCTGCAAAGATGTTATCTCCCATCTGTGTTATGTTACAGCCCTTCTTGGCATGATTTTCCCCAACAAATGAAGGCAGAGAATCTGGGCTATCTCTGATGTTTTGACAGTTGAACAATTAAAATAATTACAACTTATTCTGCTCATAGGTCCCACTTTAGCCAACATATTAATTTCTGCAAAGCTACGAGACTTTATTAATGCAATTATATACCTGTAGTATCCCATGTGATGCTGGGTATCCTCACTCCCTTTGAGAACTGTCTGAAACTCTGGCGGGTCATAAAAATACCTCCAATGCAGATGAAAGTTGGGCTGAGGATTCTTGGTGTTTCTGTTAGCTCCTGTCAGAATGTCGAAAGGGCCGACCAGCTGCAGACCCAGCGTGTCTTTCACAGCACCTAATCGAAAGTGTACTGAGACAATCAGCGTAAGATCACAGACAGAGAAGCTAAAATAATTTCTAGTTCTGATTTTTAAATTTAGTCTTGTATAAAACAGCATACTGATTTCCTCCCCACCCCCTAAAAAATATGCTCAGGAATTAGCCTCTTTTCAGATCTGTGTTATGCTTTCAATTGTTTGTTGAGCCTTTCAGCTGATTGCGAGGAGTAAAGAACAAATCTAGTTCATGGATTGAAAATATGACCTGAACAGGGATCTTTAAAATCCTTTTGTTTCTACATAGTCAGGGGTGTCAAACCCATTTTGGTTTTGGGCCAAATTAATATCATGAATGCTCTTAAAGGGCCAGTTGTGGCAATTTGATGATTTTGTGTGAATTTCAACAATAATTCTCAAGAAACTGGAGGAACTGATTGATGTAATTTGGCATTAAACAGATAAAAACTGCATTGATTTGATTAATAACATAATATTTAAGCACACTTAATGTTTAGTCTAGTATCAAGACGGCCACGTAAAAAGCTATGGCGAGCCAGATTTGGCCCATGGGCCTTGAGTAGTCTAAGTCATCATAAAATAATAATGGCTTGGTAGTACAGCAGTACTATTGATTCCAAAAACCCTGTGGAGAATGACAGGGTCTCTGACAACATCCAGAGACAACAGAGAAGCAAAATAATGGTTTAGCACAAGTATAAACCATTGAATTTAATCACTGCATATACCACAGGGGTTGTCAGGACTGAGCTCCTTGCAAAAGTCCCAGAAGTGGTACAGATCCTCTGGCATGTGAAAACCATAGAGCTGAGCCAACTCATCACGTTGCTCTGCGTCGACTCTTGATGAAAGCATAGCTTTCGGTTCATCACTTCGGGCTTTCTTCACCTGTCCATTGGCTGAGCGTGACTCCTAATGAAGAAGCAGAGAAATCCACGATGACATACGTTCAGTTAAATTAGTCGGATGTGTTTTGTTGCTATATGGCATCCAGGATTTTTGAAAACTTTTTCACACTTCAACCACAACATTCAATGAACTTTGGAGGGTTTTAGACAACAGATTAACTCACAGTAGGACAAGCATGTTAAGTCGATGAAAAAGGCTTGATGACTCTCACCTTTTGCAAAACAAAGAAAATGGAGGTGTGCATTTGAAGAATCTGAAATCAGTATTTTTCCAATATTGGAAAATATTTATAAATTAGATTGTTTGGATATTGTTTTTTGTCATTTGTGAATGTTTAGAGTGTAGCGGACTATAGAAGGCTGGTGGTCCAGATCATTATGAGCTTCTGCGAACCCACACATAACCTACTGAACACAGGTTCTTTTGCATATCCTGTCATCTGCAGTGTTAGGAGTAAACACCTGGTGGGTCTGCATCATTTCTCTACCTCCAGCCGTCAAAGGCCAATCAGCCTGAATTACATACAGGTGGACTCTGCTTACTAATTAGGTGATGTTCAAAGACAGCGGGACTCACCGGATTTTAATAAGTAGCAACACGAACGTGTTCAATTTGTAAAACCACTCATTTCCTTCCACTTTATCATTACTTGCCATTTTGGTTTTTGGTTCGTCTTTCACACAAAAATCTAACAAAATACCAGACTCTACAAGTTTAACTCTGTAGCCTCTCTGCGCTCAGAGTAGTAAACTCCGACATGTGAACTTCTTAAAGAGTTTAGGGAAGCCTACGAACACGTATTAATACAATTATTCAAGTTTTAGCTCGTAACAGACCATTCGTAGTCTTTGATAAATAACATTAACCATGGCAACATCCCCCTACCTCAATCAATCAATCAATTACTTTATTTTGGTAAATTGTCCACATCAAACACAGAAAATCCAACAGGCTAATTGACGAGATTAGCTAGTTAAAAAGGGAGACTATTTAGTAATTATCAACACGAACAAGTGTGAAACAAGTGTGTGAAGCACCATTAAAATGACGTGGTCAGTGCTGCAGCGGCACTGAGCAGTGACGCTGCTGCCATGTTGGTTCCCACCGCTGATGCTCACTCAGCGCATCACACTTCTGCCATTTGCGTTTAATAATAGATGCAGTTTCAGTATTTATGTATTCACAACCAATACGTGTCTTCACCTCGTAAGTCCATCTTCTACATGGATAATTAAGATAGCAGTCAAATGTGGTTAAAGGAGGTTAAAATTACCTGATTTGGTTTGGTTTTTCTTTTTGCGCGCCCTGTCATTTTCTTCCTCTTGTCTCTCTGTCGTCGTCTTCTTCAGCAGGTTTACCGAAGCAGAAGCAACCAGTGTTAAGTAAATGCAGCGCCCCCAACAGATTGGCTCGGGGAGGTCCATTTTCCTCATAAAATATTGCACTGGGATAGAGGATTGCAATAACGCCGCAGCAGCAGCAGTGAGCGAATTCATGAAAATTTAATAATTTTATATATCAATAAGTACATCTACTAAAATAAAAATAATAAAATGTAGGATATCTCTAAAAAGTCCAATATTTTTTTGTCCTGGATTTGTTTGTGTAGTAGCTTGATGCACTCAATCTAGCCTCAGTGCCGTCTTTGTGATTCTCCTCCAAATTGTTAAATAGATTTTGTATAATAATTCTCTCAAGGCTGCAACTATCCCCATTGCTAGTGCATCGTCTTCTATCACACCTTTTCCTTCTGTTCAATTTTTTGTTAATACGTTTGGGTACAACATTTTTTGAAAAACCACTTCTTTTGCAAAGACCTTTCGTACTTTATCCTCATTGTGGAGGGTGTCAATAACTGTCTTCTAATATCACCAATACCTAACATATATACATTAAAAATGCTTTGTTAAAATTGATGTTATGTAACACTTAAATTCTAATTATAAAATTGACCAGAAATAAAGCCTTAAAATGAATCTCTACAATAAATTTCACTTTCTAAAATAGGAGACAAAACATTTGTAGCTTTTTCTCAACATTCTTATGTTTTGAAGAGTTTGCTATGCTTGTAGATAACTCTTTGCAAACTGATTAATGACACTCTCTCACCAGCTTCAGTTTGCATCTCTACAAGGTCTTCTATTTTTATTCTGGGATTGATTTGATCATTTCACACCAAAACACATTTGTGTCTGGGACAAAGAAACTGTTTCACTCCAAAATACCATGGTGGCTGCAAATTCGTATGGTGTTCGTCCTTTCATAAAGTTGTTTGACCACAATAATGTGACACCTTGACCCATTCTGTTCATGATATCTTGCCTGATTTCTTCTTATTTCTACATAATTTCACACAAGGACTTTAAATACATCCAGAAGCATTCCCCATGTTACTTCAAATGTTATGAATTAACTTTGTTAAAGTAATTGTCATCTGGGCTTTCACAATTTTAAAGTGCATCAAAACAGATACAAACGTGTTAATAAAAAATTCTTCCCCTCATTCTGGCATTAGGCATATAGATAGGTTTTGTAATCCCAACTGACTAAACAAAAAAAGCTAGTGCAAACAAGAATAAGTTTCTAGATTCCTGTAGCTCAAAATTCAGGTGTAGGTAGAGGAATAAAAATAAGCCTACTGGCAATGGGTTCCAGATTCATTTTCAGTTCTGATGTGTCCAAAAAAATGCTTCAAAATATCACGCGTTTTGTTCTTTTGCCAATTGTCCTGCTCCTCTTTCTGCCTCTTCCTCTTCACTTATTTCAGTTTCAAACTGCAGTTGTCTTCAAGCTTTTCTTCCCGTGTGCCTTCAGCAAGATGCAGCCAGTTTTTTCTGTTCTTCTTACAAGCATTCACCAATGGAGAGCAGCTGTCGAATAATTTTGACACAGCCTGAGTTGAACACAGAGAGAGGATGGATGGGTAAGTAAAGATTTAATTAGAGTGAATCAACAAGAGTGTAGATGTTACTTACATATAGTTCCTCACAAAAGTTTTCATACTTATTGAACTATTCTACATTTTTTTCATAATGCAACCATGATCTTATTGGAATTTTCTGTGACATGACCAACAATGTTTTACAAACCAATTAGCTCAAACTTTGTGACTGGCATGCAAAGCATTTTGTAAAGGGAAGCTAATGCTACACGTCCCCTAAACATTCAGTCCCCACTTTAAGACATTACTGTGGCAGCGGCACACTGCGGAGATGATGTTGCACATAGAGATAGGAAGGCTGATAGAAGGATGGATTTAGCTAGATACAGTATAGTCTTGGAGGAAATCCGTCAGAGGCTGCAAAAAACTTCAGACTAGGCCAGAGGTTTCCCTTACATCCAAACAACTAAAAAACACACACCCAGAGCTACAATTTCATTAAATTTGCTACTTTGTTTTGATCTATTACATCAACTTCTAATAAAATCAATTGAAATTTATAGTTACACTATGACCCAAACTAAAAAAAATGTTTAGTTTGGGTCATACTTGAGCAAAGCACTGTACCTAAAACATCAATTGCAATGTCAAACCTTGTACAGAGGAAAGCAGATCTCATCGATGTATTCAACCTGCATGTATGGCAGACGGGTGCTGTTTTCTCTGTCCATTACATCCTGATGAGGAAGAAGTTAAACCAGCTTCTAATATGGATGTATTCATTTAGAACACATCCATATTCCGGTAGAATGGATGTAATTTAAAAGTACGTTCATATTCCATCAGAAAAACAAAATTGAAATACAACAATAAAAATCCTTTTAACTCAGTTTTGCCCAAAGTGCAGTCACCATGTTGCCAGTTTACTATACTATCTCATAAATAATTGTTCAACAGATTGTACCACAAAACAATGCAAAAAATTTGTCAAGCTTTGTTAGCAATATCTGTATTACAGTATTACTGAACCAGAAACTCCTGATGAAGTGCAACTTACAATAGGTTTGGTTTTAAACTCCTCTCTCTCTTTGTCCCCTTGTGCAAAGAACTCCATGGCAACAAGGTTGGCAATCTGAAAGGAGAAGAAATGAAGGTAAAAGCAAGTAGTAAATCAAAAAGACTGTGTTTGTTCACGTAATCAGAAATTTCTGAGGCCTACCCTTTTTTGCTCAGGCCAAGGCTTTGTGATAGCAGACAGGTCACTAGCTGTCATCAGCATTGATCTGTCAGGTAAATTAACAACATAAAAGACAACTCTTCACTCTCTTTTACTATACACATAGTTATAAATTACTCTCAAATGAATTATCTTCACTCTTACCTCAGCAAATCTCTTTGTTTCTCACTCCTCCAGTTCACCCTGCTTTTCTCAGCAAGAGAAAAAAATTCTCCTCTTCTTCTACAAATAGCACAGTAAAGGAATTTATGAGGGATTAGAATTATTCTCATGCAAGGGCAGACCTCTTCCTACTTTTTTATTTACAATCTATTTTTTCCCCAAACATACTGCATGTAGATGCTAAGATTAGTAGCAAGGATTGCCCTTTTGATCATGTGCAGTACAGCTCTGTGGTCCTCCTCTGATAAGTGGCTGAGGATCTGGCTCCCCTAGAATAAAATCAGAGAGAAACTAAGAGGAAGATAAATAATTTAAAAAGAGACAACTAAAACGGTTGAAGAAATAATGAAAAAAACAACAACAAGGAGATCAAATCTTACGGTGTTATTCAGAATGAAGATGCACAGGTTGTAGTGGTGGTTCTCTAAAGAGGAGTGACCGTACAACTGAGCTAAAGGCTGCTGAGACCTACAACACAGGACACAGCGTAAAATGCTTTGCAAAAGTATCCAGATTCTTTAAACATTTTCACATTTTGTTAATTTTGAGCCAACACAAAGTAGTACATAATGGTGAAGTAGAGAGAAGGGTACACATGGTTTTGGCAATTCCTTATTGATGGAAGGTGATCCTCTGGACAAGTCTTAAATCTTTTGCAGGGTCCAACAAGCTTTCTCAAAAATGCATTTCTTATCTGAGGCTGAGAAAAAAAACTAGGACACCCATTTCCCTAATTGCTAGTTTTACCACTTTAATTAAAAAAAACTTCATTGAGATGCTTCTTATAGGCGTCAGCAAGTTTTTGACATTGGTCTTAGGTCAGCTTATTCTATTCCTCACTTTCAGCTGCGAGATGTTTGAGCAATTTCTTGCATGAACAGTCTGTTTTACATCTCCCAACATCTCAATTAAATCAAGACCTGGAGTTCATCTTAGACCATAAATTTCCATTTTACAATTGCAGGCACGTTTTCTGTAATTGTCATGTTGCATGACCAGGTTCAGTCACACCTTTAATTTCTCTACAGATCTTCTCGCATTTATCTTAAGCACCATCTGATATATAGTAGAATTTATCATGAATTCCATTATGTTGAGCTGACCAAGTCCTGCTGCAGCAGAGCATTCACATATCATGACACCACCACTTCTATGGTGGAGTCTTCTTCTCTGTTGGTATGCAGTTCTTTTTGTGGCATGTTGATTTTTGTTTAGTCTGGTGTCCGATAAGACAGAGAACGTAATTCCGCAAATACTGGTCTTTGTCTACATTCTCTGGATTCCATACACTTGCATATCATTAACAGCAAGTATTAGTGTACTGTACTAGGTCTCATGACAACATTTTAGAGTTTTTCTTTGATTTATTTTAGAATCATGGAGTGTGATACACGGTGAACATGTACCAAACTGCATAAACTCTGGCCTACGCAGACAGACCAGAGAATGTTGACAGTTGTTTTGCATGTCCTCCGTTTGTAGACTATCTTCCATGTCTTGGCTTTAGATGATGGACTGAACAGTCGTCTATAGAAGATTGAACTTTGGAAAATGCTTCTAAGCTTCTAACAACTTTCTCTCTGAGTTGTCTATTATGTTCCTTGGTGATACTTCTCACTAAGGTTCTCAAGCAAGCTTCATTGGCTGCACAATATCTTATTTATGGCTATCAGGGAACATGGTGATCAGTGCAAATGCTCACCACTGTTTTCAGATTTGCATTTATGATTTAGAATATATAGATGTATGTAGATTTTTTAATAGGGAAACCTGCAATCATTTCTCTTCCACTACTTTGCTCTAATTTGTGTTGGTCATCATCACATCAAATTCCAGTAAAATATATTACATTTTGTAGAAATAGTGTAACAAAATGTGAAAGTGTTTAAGAAGTATTAGTATTCATGACATATCACTGCTTATTTGAAAAATAAATTATGAGTTGAATGAAAAAAAGTTCACCTTTCTATGTAGGAGTTACTAACTCCTCTGTGGTCAATGTCATGGTTCAGGGTGGCTATCATCAATGCTAAGATCTCCAGCCGAGAAAAAATTTTCTGAGACACAAAGACATTAAAAGGAAGGTTTGAAGACCAAAATAATTGAGTATAATCAACTTAATTTTTCTCGTCCCATGTATGAGAAAATATTTTCTTTTTCATGTTTGAGCCAATCTCTGTGTATAGTCCGTATACATTTTGATCAAATGAGATGAGCAAAAACATACATACTGTTGTTTTTATTTTATTTACATCAGTTCCCTCCCCAGAAACTCCCTGCCATTTCCAGCTGTCTAAATCTGCTTCTTATTATTGTAAATCAATAATAACTGCATTAAATCTTTGTTTATTGAAGAAATGACCCAAAAATGCATTTGAATATTTAGATGCTCTTCAAACAATATAAATAAAGTAGAAGAAAAAAATCAGACAAAGCCATATCTGTTATTCACCCAGATTTATGTTCAAAATGGCTAATATTCTCCTGATGGTAAACTCTGACAGTCAAAGTTTACAATTAGTCAAAAATGGATACAGTATCTGTCATTCAAAGGAATAAATCATCTTTTAACTTCACTTGTACACACACTATTGTACATATAAAAATACCCTCCATATTTATTAGTTTGTGACCCATACATTCACTAACCTGTAGCTGATCTGTTGCCATGAGCATAGCAAACATACTTTGAGCAGTGCTCAGTGCATGGCTCCAGTTGTGATAAGGAACGTGGCTCCTGTAGCCACGTCTCACAGTGAGGACCCATTGACAAAGGCTCTATGCAGGAAAGAAAGATAACTGACAGATTGGCATTATGGTTTAGAGAGAAGGAAATCTGATTTACAAATTAAGCTTGCTTTAATAGAAACAAAGCAGATCAGATACCTTGTAATCAATGTTGAAGTCCTGCACTAAATTTAGGTCCAGAAACATTCGAACTGTGGCCTGAGTGGTGGCGTCTTCTGGCAGGCCAAAATCAGAGAAATGGAAGTCCAAAATATTCAGTGATTCTCCTGATGGGATTGTGGTCTCCTGCAAAACCAACACCATCATCGCCACCACACACAAATAAACAAATGTGCATTTTATTTTTGTAATAAAAAACATTGCTTAATAACCAGAGGGAAGTGTTTTTGTCAGGTGTAGTTTTGTTTTTTTGTAAATATCACATCAGTCAACATGTAGATTCTACTTTGAAGGAAAGAAAGGATAGAGCAAGAAAAAAAAGAAGAAATCACCTGCAGTGCCTTAATGTCCTCTTCTGCTGCGGTGAGGTGGTAGGCAAGAATCTGCAAGATTAACATCTATATAAGTAAATTTAAAAATGTACAAACAAAGTAAGAAACATGCTTTTCTAATACTCAGAACCACAATTAAAAAACATTCTGAAACTCATATTTCACATCATGAAGAGAGGCAACAATGCCAAAAACCACACTTCTGTATGGCAAATTTATGGATTGATCTGAGCACATTTACTGTACTCTCCAGTGTTAAAGGGTTATGGATTCCTCTAAAAGCTGTCAGAACATTCTAAAAAAGGCATAGGTCTTTTGTGATTTTATAGCCAAACATACACTGACCAGACACAAAAACAATCTTCTTACATATCTCAGACTTAATGTAGAAAACTATACAGAGAAACAAAAGATGAAAGAAGAAAGGAAGCAAAAACATCAGAAAATAAAAAGGAATAAAACAAGGAAGGACAAGAAATGCATAATGTAATTTCTTTTCACAGACCCATTAGACCTGAAAAATATTCAAATCAATTTCCAGGCTTAATTTTCCAGACTGACATAAACCAGACCTGAAAAACAACTTTTAGGATTATATGTGTTTTATAGATAGAATGATATCCCTAGGAGCAACCTGAAAATTGTGACTTAGAGGACAACATACAGAAGTCTCTTACTTCTTCTGTAACCTCTATGCTGGCCCTTCTCACTTCAGTGATCTGGACAGCTTGAGCATACTGCAAGGCCAGGCCACAATACACAGCCAGATCCTCCAGGAGTCGCTCATCATATCGATTAAAGGGTTCCAGTTCATCTGAGTCTCTGGTCCGTTTGTTCATGAGCTGGCACACAGCTAAATGACACAAAAACAGACACTGAGCAACTCAGGATGTTTAATAGTGTTCAGTCTTTAGCAGAAAATCATGCTGCCCTTATTATATGTCACTCTCTTTGTAATGAATCCACATCAAATATGAGTCTAATTTTTAATTTGAATTGTTAAAAGAACTCAATTTTTCAGTGAATATCAATTTTTTGAGAATAAATCTGAAAAGGTGTAGAAGAAGACATGATAGTCCATGATATCAAAACGGTGAGCCTTCAGTAACGGGGCTTTCTGTTATGGAACAAAATTTGGTCAATACCTCCCAGAATCTGGAACTCTTCTTTTGGACTTCAGATTAGTGACTTTTCTTGTCTTTTTAAAAACCAGTTAAAAACAGACATATATTTTTATGTCTGTTTTTTGTTCATTTTTTTTGATCAAACTATACTTTAAAGTTTGATCATCACTCAACAATCATTTTAGGTAGAAGTAAGTGATAAATATAAAAAATAAAATCAAGAAACTTACCAATAACGTTTTCTGACCTTTCATTTCTCACAGGGCAGCAGATGATACTCCTCTCTGATTCAGCAGCACTCTTTGCCATATTAACAGTTTCTGTAGCCCTCATTGTTTCACAAGCATGTGACAGATCTATATCACTGATGTCATGCTCCCTAAAAATAATATAGAGATATGATTTTTTTAAAAACAAAAATTAAAAAATGAAAGACGTTAAATTGTCAAAAGGTCTCATTGTCTGTAGGACATACCTTCTGTAGATCTGGCAAGTTGATCCAAGCTCTTCACACTCCAAGTGTATCACACATGAGAATATGACCTGCGGTAAAAGCCAGAAAGCAGCAAAAAAATACAATGTTCTATGATATAATACAAACCTGACATGTACTACAACAAACAGCTAATAAAATGCAAAATATGATGTTAATTAGAAGATTAACCTGATCATCCTTTGTGACTGAGGTTTGGTCACTGGGGATGAAGATAGTGCAGTATTGAGCATGCGTGAAAGGCATGATTGTGGCGGCCATCTTGCTCAGCAGAACCTCAAAAGAATGATGCTCCCTTGATAACACCTGTGCCATTTCTATCAGAGCCTAACAGACACACAGATATACAGTATGCACGCACATTGAGGGATTTATTATGTGGACACACAACAGATGCCATGTTGCTACCTGGCTGCGCTTAGCCTCTTGTCTTGAACTCTCATATAGCTGGATGTTTTCCAGAACCATCCCCAACACATCCATATGATTGGATACCACCTGAGTAATAAAATTGAATAAATTTACTGTTACTGAACAAAATTTGGTCAGTAGCTCCCAGAATCTGGAGCAACTGATCAGGAATTGATACATATTCTAACAAAGACTCTCAGCCACTGGTTCCATTTCTCACCTTTTCATCCATGGAGGTAAAAGCAGGATGGGAATCACGGCCTTTTCTTTTGTTGATCATTACCACCACACCCAACACCTAAAAAACAAATCACATAACTCATTGTTATGCAGTATTGATAGAACATCAGGTGCAAAATCAATACACAAATAGAACTGTGATGAATGTTACCTCTCGCCTGTGGTTCTTGATAGGAACACTCAAAACTGTCCTAATCTTTAGGCACCTTTTACTGTCTACTTTGAACTTGGGATCCTGCAGAAGTAAACAAATAAAACAAATCTTACAATATTATTTCCAAGGGCCTCCATTAAATTAAAAACATATGCATGTAAGAGAGGTACAGAAAAACTGCATGTGTTAGATTTTTGTGTAATTTGGCAACAGAATATATTACTTATTAACCAACCTCCATGCAGAAACATTTCGACAGTATGCAGGCACATTGAGCCTTGCAAAGGGATTTGTTCATTTTGAACACTTAACCAGAAGCCTTGATGGGTTTAACTTGAATTTTATCTGGGAGACGAACACAAAGAATCATGCTTTTGGGAGTTGTACAACTTCTCTGTACAGCTCTATACAGAGAAGCTGTACATAGTTGATGGGGAGTAGTAAATACTTGGCAAACCTTGAAGTAAACATGTTACAGGCTGCAGAACACTTAGGATGTTACAAGCTTCTGGCTGTATGCTTTGAACATACAGCCAGAAACTACAGTAAAATGGTTTAGATTAAACCATATTCTTCTATTAGAACAGAACATTGTCAAAGTACAAACCTAAATATAATTGAAAACATTTGGCAAAGCTTAAAAATGGATGCTCAACATATACTCTATCTGGTTCAGACTGAGATATTTTGGTAAAAATAATCACAAACAAATATTGACTCAAAAGGAATTAATACAAATGCACACCCCACTTTCCCTATTTTATCTAAAACAAAAAAATATGAAAACCATCAATCATATAAACATTGAAGTTTGTAGTTGCAAAATAAAATGTGAAAAGACTTCAACAGTCTGAATGCTTGTGACTGATCAATAACTGGAATAGCTGGAATTGCTAGAACACCTTTCCATATCCGTCCTGGCCAAGGATTACCTGTGTGCTAACTGTACCAGGAAATAACTCTCATCCCTAATGACATTGGCCATAAAGACGAGGGCTGGAGAGGGCATCAGCTGTAAGCCTTTTAGTGGCCTCTGCCACCTCTCCTAACAGTGCAGGTCAGTGCCTGTGCAAATGTCATCAAGTAAATCATGCATTTTACTGCATCACTATAGGTTTTTGGGAGAAAGGAAGACTCTCAGTATGGTTCCTAAACCGTCTTCATGTATAATTATTACACTGAACTTAAAATATATGCCAGTGTTTTAATAGTGTTTGGTTTACAGAATAGGAAAGCAGAGCATCTATTTTGTTCACATATTTACTGGGAACAGCTTTAAGTGAATGTTTGGGTGAATAAACCTGGTTAAAGTCAAAAGGTGCCACGCTGAAAGCACCGCATAATTGCTAATTACTTCAGCTTACCAAACCACTTTATCAGTAGACTAAGTCTAAAAGGATTAAAAGCAGCTACTCCATCTGGGACTTTGTGACTTGCTTCTCACTAGCCACGAGATAACCATGTTGTCAAACATGTCGCTAAACCAGAGGACACATGAGGCTAGCGCTTTATGATCGTCATAAATAGGGTGAATTCAGATTTTAAGTCTTTCACTCCTAACTTGAATATTCCACTTTATGTCACATGGAAAACATAACACAAACTTCAATAAAATTTTGTGTGATAGATCAACACAAAGTGGTGTTGTTATGTATATATATATATATATATATATATATATATATATATATATATATATATATATATATATATATGAACCACTATAGGTGGTTCTTTAAATTAAATCATTCAAAGAGTCACTTTTTGCTGAAATTTCACCTTCAAAATGTATATTGTATGTTTTTACCATTGTTATACATAAAAAAGTTTAAACCCAGTCTATGAACAGTTAAATTGATTAATGATTTAGTCAAAGTTTGGATTTTTAACATTCATGGGATCAATAAAGTATGTAGTTTTGATCCCATTCCATTGTAGATAAGGATGAATTCTTATGGTCATTGTCCTGCTGGAACAGTGATTGGTAGACACTATTGGATATTTTTCTATGAATGCCCTGTATTTAGCTCCATACATATTTCTATTACCAATGATCAGCTTCCAAATCCCTGCTGAAAAATAGATCCCAAGCATGATTCTGCCACCACCATGTTTCATTGAGGGCATATTGCGTTAAGGGTTAAGGTCAGTGATAGTTTTCCGCCACACAGTAATTGAAAAAGTAAATTTTTTGGTCTCATCTGAAAAACCTGCTTCTTCCACATGTTTTCCTTGTGCTAAGCTGTTATGTTTTTATAGTGCAACATGACAAAATCTGAAAACGTCTGGAGGTACAGAAACCTTTTCAAGGTATTATGCAAAATAAAATACCTTCTGAGCATCTCTTAGGTTTATTGGTGATCCTGTAGCCAAAACCAGCTCCATGACACCCTGCAGTATTTTCTGATGTGCCTGGCTGCACCCATTTGCTGTCAAGGAAATCACTTCCTCTAAATCACTTTCTCCACTGTAGACCTTTCTCACAAGGGAAAGGGCACCACCCTCAGCAGCCAGCAGCTCCCCAGCATGGTTGAGAGCTCCATGGCAGAGCTCTGCCACAGATCCCATCCATCTCAGCCCTCCTCCCAGGAGCCCTATCATCCATGGGCAGCCTTCTCCGAGGCCACAGGACACAATATTTGGATCAACTGAAGGCTGAATATAAGGAGCAAAGGGCAACTTGTTGGAGCAAAGACAAATGGGAGGACAGGGAGAAACTGAAGGCCATAAGGAGCAATCCATCTTATCAGGAGCACTAAGGATTGGAGTAACAGGAACAGACGTTCTGCGGTGAGGAGCCATCATTAGCTGGTCATGGAGGTCATGAGAAACTTGGCAGTCACATCTGTCTTTGTGGGAGATGATGTCCAGGTTTCCCATGCTCTTCAGAAACCTTGGTGTCATATCTGCCTGAGGATCATTGATCCTGAAATCAAACACAGGAAGCCAAGTAATGAAAAACAACTGAAGCACAGCTGCTAGTAAACAGTGGCTGATTCAGGAGCTGCACAGGTGATGGACATCAAACTTGCAAATGCAAAGAAGGCTGGAGCCTCTTGTGCTGAGAATAGTTTAAGAAATGGGAAAAAGATAAATCAATTAATCAAAAACAATTTGATCAATTGATCATTAATTGATTAATACTAACAAGGTAGGGTTCCCCCTATAAAAGTAGGGGGAACCCTACTTTTTATAACAAGTAGGGTTTTCCAAATATTACTGTCTGAACAAACATTTCAAAAATAGTATTACAACAGAACATGTCATTTTTCTGGTGTTTTCAGTCATAAATACAAAATAAATACACAAAAGCTTTCTTTTTCTATTGGCACTTTGTATTGGTCGAAGGACAGTTTTATTTTGTTCTATTTGTATTGAGAAAAAATAAATAAATGTTCAAGGTAGAAAAAACAAAACAGACTAAACCAAGGGTCCGCTAAAGTCTGCATTCCAAGGGGGATATTTTTGACTCCTGACATCAATTCTGACCTCAAAAATCCAAAATGGCTGACTTGCAATTAAACTTTTTCACAGTTGCAGTCATAATTATTTCCCTTTTTTTCCCCACAATTCCAAGTATGCTAAATTTCTCATTGAATCTTTCCAACACCGCATTATAATGTGTTAATATTAACAGACCCCTTACCAAGTTTGAAAGTACAACAGGGAGAGAAATGCCCAGTTTTTGTTATTCCTGATAAAATACAAAACTTTTTCTATAGTCATTAGTGGCGGAATGGGTGTCAATGTGCGTCGTTTGGAGCAGTAGAAAGAGCTCTAGACCAGCTGAGCCAGAACAGACACTGGCTGGGAGAAACACAATGTTTTTAAGAATATCGAATTTTGCAGCCTTTTCTTTTGAGAAAACGTTCAGCTTTCAAGCTTTCAACAATGAAGTAAAATCCATATTTTTGTATACGCGCGTGAATGTTAAGGGACATTTTATTTAATATTTTAAAAGTTAACAATTACACCCAGCCGTTAGAAGTAGCAAAAAACTTACACTGATTCTCTGCGTGAAAAGTACGCGCTGGTAAAATCCGAGTGGTCATCCAGCCACGCTCCGTCGCCTGACATTTCACCTTCTAATTTGGCTTTCCTCGCTTTGCAGCGGGGGCTCCACAGGGGGGAAGACAGCCACCCTGCGTCTTGAACGGAAAGAGGCTGTATCACTTCTGTCCTGCGGAAAGAACTTTCTGGACCAGCAACTTCCGAAGCCGGCAGAGAAGCACCGGGAGTCCCGCTCTCAGGCTCCATGGACTCCTTCGCTTCAGGGTTTCTCCCGCGTACATGAAAGACAAACAAATGGGAAACACTGGCTAAGTGACAAGATTAATGACGTGTCAGGAAGCAGGGTGATGTCTGAAGGTAATCCCCTGACCTTAATTTAACCGGTGTGGCCCCATAGGTTTGGATACTTGGAACCGATTTAAACCAAAGCGCAGAAATCATTAATTGATTTAGAGCCTATGGCTTTGCTTCAATAGGAATTATGATTCTATTTTAGCCAGAAATCGCTGAACAGACTTCGAATCTTCTGCCAGCTAACTTGAAAGCTAATAAATGCAATGCTAAATAACCATTCCCTTAAGTTGTGAGCAAATTACCAACAACATATTCATTGCAAATATATTTTTGATATTTGCAACAAAATAACATTTGATGCAGTATACCACGATCACCAATAAAAACAGCAACTACAAAAATGAAATTGAAAACATAAAGGGAAGTAAAACAATTTGCACATGCTAAGCATGTCCTCATACACAAAATCATTTGATCTTTGTAGGTACTAAAAAAAAAAGCACTTATCAAACCACGATCTAAAACACCAGCAACAGTCACAAACTTGCTGATACTAAAATAAGGTAACTGAGGTATAGCTAGGTATACATTTTTTATATATTTATTTTTTTGTAAGCTAACATGCATGTTTTTGAACTGTGGAAGGAAGCTGTTGTTAAAGCAAAACAGTGGTAACAACAGCACCACCAATATTTATTTTAAGTGAAAGTTTGGGTAAATAATGACCACATTGAACAAATATATAGTAGCCTTTCATTAAACATTAAGAGATGCCTTGTCTGAAACCAGCTCCTATAATGAAAGCATTATACATCTCAATACATCAGGAGTATGGTGTGCAAAATAAACTAAGTTAAATACAAAACTGCCTTCAGACCCAGGAGGGTTAACATACATTTTTCAAACTTTCTGGGTGATCTATTTCAGCTTTCAGCTGCCTTTACTCATTCGGGACCTTAAAACCAACCAATAAATGTAAATTCTTATTCTCTTTAAAATCAGAATGGATCAACTGTGTAAATCAAATCTATGATGAAAAAAACCCCTTATAAATCTCATCTTATTCAACACACTACATACAGTATAAAGCACTCACCAGTGAATGGCTCCCCCTGCTGGCCAACTGCGCTCCCCACCACCTGCAGTGGGCGGGTACACCGGTGACAGCTGTGCTGTGATAGGCTGCTCCAAGAGGAGGCTGCCATGACATCGGTGGATGCTGCACAGGATTACATCCACAGCATCGGCAGCAGGCGCTCCTCCATCCACCTTGCCATCCCTCCGTCTTTTCTCTCTCTTCTCCTCCTCTGCTTCTCCTCTTCATACCACCATCCTTGCTCCATCTATTCCTTTTCCCCTTCCCTCGACAGGAGCACACTGCAGCAGAGGGCCGTGTACACACTCTCTCCAGCAGGAACAGAAGCAGCGGGCAGACTGGTAGGTGATCTGGGGCCTGATCCCCTTGTCCCCCCATCCTCCACCTCTCTTCCTGCAGCACAGGCAAGACATTGCATTCTCCTCTGATCTCCGTCAAGGACTATCTGACTGTAAAGTGTGTGTGTGCGTGTGTGTGTGTTCGGATATGAGAGGAAGGAATACCACACCCTGAGATTATTTCCTACTCCTGACATAGCTTCTGGGTGAATGAGTGGATGAATGCATTTATATTTGCCCAGTCTTCATCCTGAGCTAATTTTTGCATGCATGCTGAAACCAGCACAACGACTCGTATTCTGTGTCTGTGCCCGAGCTGTTTGTTATCATGGCTCCTCTGCTCAGTGCATGGGTTTGCTCCAGCACCAGTTAGGCCTTGGCAACACATTTATACTTATCTAATGTGGGAAGTAAATTTCTGACACTTTTTGACATGTGGACTCTTCTTTTTCTTTTCTTTCCAAAAACATCTTTCTCTTCAGGCTCTCCATTTACTTTGTCCTCCTCTTAAAACCCCATTTTCTCCATCCTTTTTTCTCCTCCTCACCCTTCTTTTCCGTCTTGCTGTCCGGTTTCCCAGGATGCCTTGGTTCAGGATGCTTCAGTAGGCCCCAGCAGCATGGGCGGAGCCTGGGTGGGAAGAGAGATTACAGATTGGACCCTTCCCCTCAGGACGGGCGAACTGGCGGGCCACCCTCCCTCTTCTTCAGATGGGCGAGGACGCTGAGAGCCCCAAAATCAACCACACCTTCCTGAGAGACTACGTCACAGAAGGTGGGTCAGTGCTCTCTCTGTGAGGATCCACAGATTGAACGGGTTAATAGGACTGTCTGGGAGAACATGATGGCACCACTTTGTGGTTAGATTTCAAATATTACTTTTGAAACTTATTCTCAAATTACTTGTGCATATTGTGAGGTGATGTTTAGCAGAAATCTGATTTTTCTTTTATGACTTGGAGAGTTCACGGTGATCATGTTATTTTCATGTTTCTTTACATTGGAAACCTACCTTCTTTCTCCTTTTCATTTGAATTGCAGCTACTATTCAGGGCTCAGTATTAAGATATAAAATAGTTTGAGAAAATGAATGCCAAAACTCATAAAATAATCTCTCCTACAGTTTTTATAAGTTAGGTTAGGTTTTTACCAGAAAATGCTTCACAAATAAATGTTATTCTCTGGTCCTCACATGTTGCTCCACGTAAGCTGGGTAAAGTGTATCTTCTCTTGCCTGCAACAAAAATCTAATTGATTGTTTGAAATCACCGTGTAAAAACCATGCATGGGCTATCAGCATGAAGGTATTTCACTGTTTTTTAGTAGTGTGTTTTGGAAAAATTGCTTACATTATATGTCTTTTTTCCTGTGGTTTAAAGTTCTTTTAATTAAATGCCAACAGAAGTCCTAGAATGTCAGAATTTTCCAGCTGTATTAACTACAGAGCATTGAGTAACATATTGTTGTTCTCCCACTTTTGGCTTGTTGCTGTGCTGTCTTTCCTTAAAGGAAAACAAATTGCTAGTTTTGGGACATTTTTCCAGTTGCAAATAACACAGACCTTTGGGATTAGATATGGAACAGTATCAAGACATCTAAACATCTTAAAAAAGCTACAGTTTCAACATATCTCAAATTTTCTAATGTAGCTCCCTGTATTTCCTGCCAAGAAGTGCAAGACTGACCAAACTTTTCTTTAGCTGTGTGGAGCAAACTCTGCTGAAAATATGTCTATTCACAAATTACCAAGACATTAGTGGAATGGAAGCTAACTGAGTGCTGCTTATTTAAATTACATTATACATTTTGACATTATCATGTAAATACGTGGCAGTGTATTTACCTTTTATATGATTTAATTTCCTGGTAATGGGATGACAGAGAATATGGTAAAATGACCAGAGTTTTATTTGGCTGGCTGAATCACAGAAGTGAGTCAGCTGAATGAAAGAAACATCATCTAATTTTCCTTCACAATATAGTCAAATTCTAATGTTTGGAAATATCTTTGGTTGCAAAAGTTACTGTGTTGAAAAGAAAGTGATTGCGACTATTAAATCATTTCATACATTTTTGTTTAAAAATGATAATGTTTATGATATCCTGGTATTTTTAGCTGACAGTATCATACCATAAGAATCTCATACCTGTGTCTGCTGCCATGCCTAGCACATCTGTTTGCACTTTATGACTTAGTTGTCTTCGTACCCTTCTTAATCATTATGTGTTTATCTTGACCACCTGCAACAAAAAGTAACTGGTGTCATTTTCCTTGTGTCCCTTCCAGCCGATGTCATCTCTACAGTGGAATTCAACCAAACAGGGGACCTGCTGGCAACAGGGGATAAAGGTGGCCGAGTGGTCATCTTTCAAAGAGAAACCGAGGTCAGGTCACCTTATTGTAATGTTAACTCTCTGCATGCAGGACTGTCTTCATAATGCATCAATACAAAAAAATGGTTTCTGACTTGTTTTTCTGCTCTTTTTAGTCCAAGGGCGTGTCAGAGGAGGCAGGTGAGGTGGGGGACTCGGGAGAGTACAACGTCTACAGCACTTTTCAGAGTCACGAACCTGACTTTGATTACCTGAAGAGTCTGGAGATAGAGGAGAAGATCAACAAGATCCGATGGTTGCCGCAGCAGAATGCCGCACATTTCCTGCTTTCCACCAATGGTAAGAAACAGATCAAACTCTGACAGGAAGTCTCATTGATTTTCTGCAGGAAGCTTTTTAAATGCCACAGGAAAAGACCACAGCATTGGTCTCAAACTTCACAGCTATGTTCCTACAGCTCGTAAACTATTTTAATCTTCTGTAGTGACTGAAATAAAATCTTTATGACTGAACTGCTATTGGTTACTTTGGAAATTATCTCAGATCTTTGTTTGACACCTTATCTTTCACTGAAGAAGAAAAAAATTTCAAATTAATCTTCAATGTGAATACTTTTTAAGGCACTGTAGGTCTGCCAGCTTTGTTTAAACAAACTCCATATCACTGCTCAGAATGTGCCATGTTCCTTTCGCAGATAAAACCGTCAAACTGTGGAAGGTCAGTGAGAGAGACAAGAGACCAGAAGGATACAATCTGAAAGATGAGGAGGGACGAATCAAGGATGTTTCCACCATTACCTCCTTGAGGGTACCGAAGCACACATACACAACTACGCACACGCTAACCTACTGTTATGTGTAGTTTTTGAGTTAGCTTCACATTCAATGCAAAAACAGCTTGCTTTGTGTATTGTGTTCTTTAGTTCTGCCCTTTCTTATGTATTGTGCATCCTTTCTCATCTGCATAAATTTTTTCCATCTTGACTCTTTAACTTTCTGTTTAAGGTGCCGGTGCTGAAACCAACAGATCTGATGGTAGAAGTTCGCCCCAGGCGGGTGTTTGCAAATGGACACACATACCACATCAACGCCATCTCCGTCAACAGCGATGGGGAGACCTACTTGTCTGCTGATGACCTCCGCATCAATATGTGGCATCTGGACATCACTGATCGTAGTTTCAGTATCCTTTGCACTCCTGGTTTGTTTTATGATTTACCCAAATTACTATAAAATGATTGTCGTAATTTGATTTACCAAGTTACTACAAAAAACTGCTGCTGATTACTTTGGAAATTATCTCAGATCTTCACTGCACTGAAGAAGAAATAAATATTTCAAATTAATCTTCAGAATTCACCAATGTATCTCTTTTACATTTGGACAAGCAAAATCAGTGCAACAGATGTGTTTAAACCACAGTAACCAATTAATTTTGTTTAACCCTCCCGTGCAAAGCTCAGGAAAACCACAGCCAAAGTCACGGTCGGATAGTGACGAGGGGGTGTCCTGTCAGACTGTCAGTTTACGAAACGACACACAAAAAAAACCTTGTAAAAGTGCACATGGGGTCAGAACTCTGTCTCTTAAGACAACGGGGGGGTATTAATCAACCTAATAAATGTAACATTTCCACTTAAATTAATATGCATTAAGCATTATTAAAACAATAAATAATGATAAATAGCAAAAAAATAAATAAATTTACATGATTGTTATTTACAAATTTTCGTTATTTTTTTCAAGGTTTTGCAAAGATTAGCAGCACTTCCGAACTGGTACGGTTTCTCTAGATGATTGAGGTCTGCGAACTAAGCACTATGAAGCTGTTCTGAACTCCAGATAAAAGCACAAAGGATATGCACAAACAGTTATCCCAAACATTACACATTTTTAACAGCTGTTGTTTTAAATGTGCGATATAAGTAAGTTTGACTTAGCTGTGTGCAGTAAATCTTGTTAGTCGCATTTTGAAAAAACCACAAGTGTGTACACAACATGTACAGCAAATTTTGTTACTGAATGAGCTGTAATGCTCACTTTGAAAAGACTTAATCATTCATTCTGTAATGTATGCTATAATTTAATAATTCTGTAATCTACATTTCCATTTGTAATTCACTTTGCTAATCAGACACCTGAATTCTCCCACAGTAGAACAATAAATTATGTTTCTATTCTATTCTATTCTATTCTATTCTATTCTATTCTATTCTGTTCTATTCTGTTCTGTTCTATTCTAGTATAGGATATAACCACATTCTATTATACATATAGCCACATTTTGCAGAATAACCCATCATAGAGTTGTGTTTATATGTTAATAATACGATAATAATACGATGGGGTGTTTGTTTTGATAAGAGTGCTGCACACACTGTGATTACATTGCAGGTTGCAGCATGTTATACAGGCTGCCTTTGGTGTTTTCCATTTAAATGGAAGCTGACCTAGAAAATCTCAGACACATCTATGGAAGACTAGTTTGAATTATTCACTCAGCAGTACACTTTCTGCTGAGCCTCGTAGGACCACTAAAACACAAATAGAACAAACTGAGGAACAGATTGGGCAGCCATGTTAGAGTTGAATGGGATGCCTTATTTAGTTGTTGTTTCCGGTTAACAATTATCCAAAAAAAAAAAAGTCTGGAACAAAAAGAAATGACGTGTGCATCATAGCAAAACATTATTGTTATTTTTGTTGCTTTTGTTTTTCTTGATGGAACTTCTTCTCAGACATTGTAGACATCAAACCTGCCAATATGGAGGACCTGACAGAGGTGATAACAGCAGCAGAGTTCCACCCCCACCACTGCCATCTGTTTGTGTACAGCAGCAGCAAGGGGACCCTGCGCCTCTGTGATATGAGGGCCTCGGCTCTCTGTGACAGACATACCAAACGTGAGCATGTTTTTGTAAATAAAAAAATTTATTGCAGTAAACAATGGAAGAGGGGATAAAGAATTCCAGGCAGAAAACCAAAAAAAAAAAAATATCTGTAAATGTGTAACTGACTAGTTGTGTACACCTCTGCACTGTGTTTCTGAAGTTTTTGAGGAGCCTGAAGATCCCGGAAGCCGTTCATTCTTCTCAGAGATTATTTCCTCTGTGTCGGATGTGAAGTTCAGCCACAGTGGGCGCTACCTGCTAACAAGAGATTACTTGACTGCTAAGGTGTGGGACTTGAATATGGACAAAGGCCCAGTTGAAACCTACCAAGTAAGATGCTAATATTTGTATTTCAGATGGCCACCATCTGGTGTATGACGTAGGAATGATACTGTTTTATAGCTCTGTGTATGCTGATTTCTGAATGCGGTGGCTGACTGACTCTATCATTCCCAGGTCCACGAATACCTGAGGAGTAAACTGTGTTCCCTGTATGAGAATGATTGCATCTTTGATAAATTTGAATGTGTCTGGAACAGCTCAGACAGGTAAGTGTTGACTGGTGGAGACAGTTTGCAGAATAATTACATTTAAAAGCAAATTAGATGAATGTGTCAGTGCTAATCACTGTGATTCTACTAATCGCCTGGCTCTGACATTATCTGACATCTCAATCAATGTTGAAGACAGTCTTTGGAGACATCAGATCAATCTTCTCACCCTGTTTGGTTTCCTTGCTGCCCTCTTCTCTGGCCCATGACAAATATTTCTTCCTGCTCTCCTATAACCCAGTGTGATCATGACGGGGGCATACAACAGCTTTTTCCGGATGTTCGATCGGGAGACGGGCCGGGGCGTAACCCTGGAGGCATGGAGGGAGAACAGCAAGCCTCGGGCTGTGCTGCGGACACGCCGGGTGTATACTGG
The DNA here is from genome assembly GCA_903066825.1 of Alfaro cultratus. Taxonomy (NCBI): domain Eukaryota; kingdom Metazoa; phylum Chordata; class Actinopteri; order Cyprinodontiformes; family Poeciliidae; genus Alfaro; species Alfaro cultratus. The sequence goes on along the minus strand of CAEFZX010007736.1, from coordinate 14,355 downwards.
CGGGAAGCGACGCCGTGGGGATGTAGGCGTCGACAGCCTGGACTTCACCAAGAAAATCCTGCACATGGCCTGGCACCCTGAGGAGAATATAATTGCTATTGCAGCCACCAACAACCTATACATCTTTCAGGATCGTGTCAATCCCGACGTGCAGACGCAGTAACAGGAATGCAAACGTAAACTTGAAACAATTTCAGTGTTTAAGGAGTGCATGTGAGAGATGCAGCCTCTGAAAATTGGGATTTACTCTTAATGAGTAAAAAGCAGACTGATTATTGATCTAAAAGAAGTTAATAACTGAGGAATGGTGTCTAATTGTTTTTTCAGCCCTGAGATGTGCTCATGTCTCTAGTGGCAATTGGGACTTCATTTTTTTGCTGCACTCTACTCCCACTTTTCCAAGATGTTTGTGTAATTTCCTTCTGCAGAAGCAGTGAAGAAGGTGCAGGGACACCTCTCCATCTGCAATGACTCAGTGCTGTTAATCACACAGTGTTGCACCACTCACTAACCTACTCTTTTCACGGAAAGAATGGAAAGCGCTTCGGTAAAGAAATGTATGATGCTCCTGACATAACTGGATGACTTTATGAAACATTGCATTCAAAGTTGTTATTTTTTTTTTTTTTAATGTGGAATGTTAGGAATGATGTAAGTGAATGTTTCTTTGCAAAATCTTTATTTTCTCTGCCTAATAACAACAGCTATTGATATTCTCTTTTAGAGCAGTGCTCTTGGAGATTATACACATAATTCCTACATGATCTGTTCACATTGAGATAATATCATCAACAACAGTTCAGCGCTACTCCTGCTATAAAACATGATAATTTTCCATAGACGGGTAACATATACACTTTTTACAGTTAGCTGTATATATCTGTGTTGATTTCTTAAAGACAGTACGTCTTTGCGTCAAACAGATTTTGTTGTGTACACTGTAAATGAGCATCTCATGCAGAAAAGTTATGATATCTATAACATGGTTATTATTGTGTAGCAATACATTAAAAGTTTTGGATGGAGGAGAGGGCTTGGTGAATCAAGTATAATGAAACTCTTAGTATTTTGTTGTGTTTCCTACTTATGCCCAAATAAAGACTGATGATATTCAAACAAGTAGTGCCCTGCAAAAGTGTTCAGGTACCTTAACATTTTTATATTTTGTCTTGTCACAACCGCTAACTCCAATGTTTTGTGAAAAGTTAGCACAAAGCAATGCTTGTCTATAAAGTGAAAGGCATGAGATACATGTTTTTAAAAAATAAAAAAAAATCAGCCCTTTTGAATCCATGGTTTGAAGAAGCATTTTTGCTTCAGTTATAGCTGTAAGTATATCTATACCAGCCTTACACATCAACAAACTTACATTTTTGCCAATTTTTCTGTGCTTCTACTTAGTCAGGTAGTAAAAAGACTGTTTGTGATCTTTGATTTTTAAGTCCTCTCACAGATATTCAAATGGACTTAATTCTTTGACAGATCTGTTTTAGCAGACATTTACTTTCAACTAAACCATTCTAAGATGGCCCTGTTTGGTTTTTTAGGGTAATGTTTCTGCTGTAAGGTGGGCCTCCACCTCAGCCTGAAGTCTTTTACAGCCTGTTAAGTTTCCTTACAGAATTGCCCTGTATCTAATTCTTCCCTGTTTTTGCGTCTAACATTTTGCACAAAGGCCAAAAAGTTCAGTTTTGGTCTCGTGACAAAACCCCATTTTTTCACATTTGTTGTGTCCCCTACATTGTTTGCGCTAAAGTGCAAACAGAATTTCTTATGGCTTGGTCAGATATCTTGTGTAGGTTTAGAGTTTTAGATAATATTCCTCACATCTCAATAGGATGTCCAAAGCTTGGGTAACCTTGCTTTAAACTTCTTTACCACTGATATCTTTGGTATGTTTCTTAGTTGTTTCTTGGTCTTTCTGATGCTGTTTATTCTCTCTAACAACCCTCTGTAGCCTTCACAGAGCAATTGGATTTTTCCTGAGATTGCGTTGCATACAGAGGGAGTGTAATTATTAATTAGAGAAGTTGTGAAGTCATTTGACTGCACCTTGTTTCACTTAAGAGTATAAAAGCAAATGGTTTTGATATAAATGGACAGCTGACTTTAATTATTTTAACTGTATATATTTTTGAAAACCATGCATCTTATCCCTTTCATTTCAGAATCATGCAATATGTTGTGCTGTTTCTTCGCATGCATAGAAGTGTGAGGGTGTAAGATGACAAATTGATGAAAAAGTTCAAGGTTTATGACTACTTTGGCAAACTACTGTGAATAAGACAAAAATGTAACTATTATAATGTGTGAAAATCAAAATGAGCCTTGTTCATAGAAGCACATTTTAAAAAGGGATCTCACAATCAAGGAAAACTTGCACATTGTTTATAAAAGAAAAAAAAAAACAACAACCCTGACTCAACTGTATCCAAGCTGAAAACTGTTTTGTTCTTATTTGTAGTGTGCTAGAGGGTCAGAGGTCATCATCAGTGCAATAGCTCATTGTATTTATCATTGAAAGATCTTTACTGTCCAAAATCTTATTATAGTGTACATTTATCATAGTGTATCACAGGAATTATTGTCATAGCTGATACCTCACAGTGCCGCGTGCTGCTCTGGGTTGCGACAAATGAAAGCTGTAGATCCACAGCTTGTAGATGTGGAATGGTTTTATTTCCTAGGGTGCAGTACATTGTTCTCAAGTGACCTTGGTCCTGATAGGATTATTGAGCGGTCTGCATGTTGACCGTTTATGGAGGAGAAACAAAATTATTGCAGAAGTGGTGAACAATTTTGGATCTTTTTGAAACCTGAGCTTTGAATGGGCAACAGCTTCTCACATCTGTCAGTACATTTACTGTTTCTGTTTCTGACTAAGGACACCAATGTGCATTAAATGTTTTTTTATTATTATTATTATTATTATTATTATTATTATTTGTTTTATAGCAGTTCAACACAAATGTGAGAAACCACACACAAAATGGCTTAAGTTGTCATTGAGTGACTTGTAAATCTGTCATACCCACCGCCATTCAGCTGGGAGAGACATTAAGTTTAGGGTCACAGCAGCACCATCAGCAGCAGCAGCATGTTACCATTACTCAGTGCTTTTTATGTGTATATCTATCATACTAAAAAAAGATGTAAATGTACAAAAACCTTACTCATGGATGAAAGGAATGTGCATTAATAAAACTATATGAAAACATGTCTATTTTTGTCTGGGTGTTTATCTTAAATGGTTCGTATTTTTTATTCTAAGACAGAACAAAACTCCAAATTTGGCTTTTTGTTGTTAGTAAATGTTGAACCAATTAGAATGAAATCTTGGCCCAGAAGATTAAATATAGTGTTCATTGTTATGAAAGTAAACATTTGGACTATTTTTAATGGCATTTCAACAAAAAAATTCAGTAGTTTAAATACAGGTGTACACATGTGACTCCATTATGGATATTCTATAATTAACACAAGGCTAAAACTACAGGTTCAGGTTCATATATATCTGTAACCTGTTATCTATATAACCACCTCAATATTTGATTACAAGTTCTTAAGCATCATTCCAGATTCCAGATGTAGTAAATAATTAAATGAAATGATATCAGACTTATTTAGCTCTTTATTATGAAAGTCAAAGACTCTTTACAATGTAATCAGTCATTCCCATTCACACACACATTCACATGCTGATGATGATGATGACTAGCTACTGGATTGTTGCCACAGTTACCCTGGGGCAAGGCTGCTATACCAGCACCATCTGTCCTTCTGACCACCACCAGCAGGTGAGGTGGGTAAAGTGTCTTGCCCAAGGACACAACAATAAAGATAGAAGGGCAGTGTCTCAAACGGGCAACCTACCGACTACTTGCAAGACAAACTCCTACTTCGGTCGCCACTATCGCTCCATGGTACAAGACATTGCTTTATAAAGACCCAGCATCATCAACATTACTCTGCCAAGTTTGACTTCAACTAAGGTTTCAACTACACCACACAATAAAAAACAAATTTGGAGGGTTATCACCATTTTAAATATTATCATTTTAGTCACAAGTATAAGATTTTAAATGTAATTATGAATTTACAATTTTTTTTTACATTTCGGTAATGATAAGATTGATATGCTTATATGGCGTGTACATTAAGTTATTATATAAATAAATGTAAACAGCTGTCATAAGACCCGGTGGTTGCAAATGTTTCTCTGTAGAAGGAGGAAGGATTTAACTAGCAGCTTTAACTAGCTTAGCTACAGCACTAATGCTGATGACAAGATTGCTCGCATAAACTTAGAAAGGTTTGACTTAAGGTTTAAAATGTTACTCTTTCCAAAAGCATCTTATGCCTTAATCACAAACCAATTAGGATTTTCAATTATATTTAAAAATCCTTTCACAAGAAAAGATTCAAGTTTCTTGTTGTCTGTTTAGTCTCAGGTACGGATTTCTGCTGACAGGAACGGCGAAAAGAAAAAGTCAAATGCAAACTTGAAGGCTCTAACTGTTGTACGCCTGAAGTCTCTCTCGATCTTCACCTGCCTGCCTCCAGTCAGCCATGAAGAAGTACAGTCGAGGCAGTGGATAGCTTTGAGCTCAAAGGCCGGAGCCTTTGCTCCTAAACGTCCGTCCAGCTTAGTACTGAATTCTACTATGTTACCAGGTTTCAGATTGAGCAGAACTTGCCTAAACTCGTTGCTGGCCATAAGAATAATATCTCTGGCTGCATCCTCTGCTCCTGAGCTTCCATCTGGGATAATTCCCACTGTCACTTCAAATCGATAACTGTCAAAGCGCTTGACGTGGCAGGTGTGCTTGGCTAAAGTCTTAATTTGACACAACTCCTCTTCTTCTTGCATTTTAAGCAGTGTGGCCAGAGAAACCGGACCTGACGAAGAACTGTTTGCTATTTCTGCTGCTGTTGGGTTTACCAGTGATGTATTCTTTGGATCACATTTGGGATATGTCTCACCATACAAGCAGCGCATCCAGTCCCCAATAAACACTGGCAGCATATTAATGACAGACTGTGCACCGTTCTCTGTCTCAGCAATCCGGACGTGTCTAAAGCACCCAGTCCAGGTGACTCTGTGCCCTTGCAGGTGGCTGCAGAAGATCTGAGTCTGGGCCATGCCTTTGCTTTTCCAGGCTGGAGGCCCACAAGCCTGGCTGTACTGATTCCATGTCAGAGTGGAGTTGTACACCTTCTGTCCCTCTGCATGGTATACATATACCGAGAACAGCAGGATCACCATGGAAATGCAGAGTAAGATGAATTTTACTGGACCCCAGTGCGTAAATGAGCGCAGAACATCCAAAATAGACATACTGAATCGTGTCCAGAGCCGCAGAGTGACTGGAATTGCACATATCACCAGGGTCACAATCATCTTTGTCAACTCTAGCTCTATGAACCATTTAAACAGCTGGATGAAGAGCATGATGGCAAGGCCAAACACCAGAGCAGGGAGTGCAAACAGGAAGAGGAAGTACGCCACACAGGTGCGGATTAATCCAACAGCAGAGGAATTTTGTAGAAGGACCACTGAAAACTCACACCACATAAAGCATACAAGATATGGGATCAGGAAGCAGTAGGTCCCCCGAAATCCACGGGTTCTCGCCATGCTACAGTGAGAAGAAAGAAAGAAATATGCAAATGATTAGTAATGGAAAACCACGCAGGGCAATTTTTAGTACACATAATCGGTTTGTCTGTGAGGTCAAACTCCACTCACCTGAAAAACAGGTAGAAAAGGTAAACATACAAAAGGCAGGGGATGCTCAGTTTCAGTACCACAGATTCCCCAAGTGGCACTGTGGTAAATGTGTGCCCAAGAAAACGAAGTCCTGTCATGTCCTCTGGCAGTAATTGTGTCAGGCAACACAGATTTGAGGCTACCTAAGATGAACACCCAATCATATTTTAGTAATACATTGTTATAAAAATAAAAGCACAATATTCAATTTCAAAATTTGCCTCAGATTCTCTGTTTTATTTAGGTGTGGACTTGGACTGGGCCTTTCTAACATTCTAAATGTCAACAGATTATTCTACTTAAACTGTGGATCTCTGCTGCTCCTCCAGGGTTACTATCAACCCTTACTTTGCTTCTTTCCTGTGCCTTTCAGTCTAGGTACCAAAGTATAGGTTCATAGTTGTTTTCTTTACTTTAAATTCTCTGATTATGGACTGAATAGAACTTCGTGAGGTGCCCAGTGATCCCTGCCCTGTCTGCTTTTTCAATTGGTCTTTATGGTACTTATTATTCACTAATGTTCTCTTAAAGCCTTTAAAACTATGCATGTATCACATAAAAAAACAACTAGAACACTTGCCTTGTGGTTCTATTGCGACCAAATGTGAATAGGTTTAAGGTTGAATGGAAAGAGTACAGCAGCATTTTTGATCTAGTTGCCGATCAACCGAATAACTTCTCAACATGTAAAAAACAAAACACGGCCTAACATAAACATAAATTAAGTAAAATGATCAATCTAAATGTGAGATAATTTCTTTGAAGGTCACCTCATAAACATTATATACGCTTGCAGTTAATCTAAAAAGTGTGATTTAAATCCTTCTATCAGATACCTCTATGAAGATTGCACGACGTGCATATGCTGCTGCAGCTGGGCTGAGGCTGTAATAGCTGAGAACTGTGAAGAAAATTGCCACGGTGGAAAGCTCAGAACAAGGGATCCATTTCTTGTCAGCAACAGGGAAGGAGAAAATCACAAAAAAGACGGAAAAGATAAAGTAAAGGTATTGCTCCAGGTTGTTCCAACCAAAGTTGGTCTCTGCCTGCTCCACATCAAGACCTGGTTCAAAACGAGTCAGCAGGGATGTCAAGGCTTTGAAGTTCTCCCATGTCTGGAAAGAAGAAGTATGTTTGTCCATTTATTTGATTTAACACCATCATGAAAGAGGAAAGACTTAGTTTAACCTTGCTACTCTGGAAGATCCTTAGAGTGCAGATAATCATGGCAATGAAGGAGAGGTAAAAGACAAGCAGGGGTATAACAAAAGCAAACAGGTCAACAGTCAGGTTGCTGATGACAAAGAAGAAAATGAGGGCGTTGACATGTTGCGTAGGGATGAGCGTGCTCAACCACTGGACGCCTGCCCTTGATGCCCAGTCAAACAGGTGCTCCTTCATCTCAATAACTGCATGAAGTGGGTATTGCAGCATCTGAGGTGGCCAGGAAGAAAAGAAGAGGGAAAGTGTCATGTACATACCAAGAAGAGTTTGAAAGTAAAATTCATTAAAAGAAATAAAGTCTCTACACATTCTCCCAGTCATTTTACCATCAGGTGTGACTTCATGGCATTTGTCTGCTTGGCGTCCGGCATCATCCCACTGTAACCAAAGCTCCAAGAATGTTTCCGGACCTTCTTATGTTCTTTAGGAACTACCCCTGATTTGTCCTTTGACACATAATCACACAAACACACTGTCATCATAACACAAATACTACATGTAAAAGCATTTGTTGGGAAAAAGGCAGCTTTACCTTCCCTTTCCTATCCAGCAAGTCAGGACTTTCAATTTTTGATGAGGCCTGGCCTCCATTTTGAGGGACAGTAGGGACAATGCCTTGTGCATACTTTTTCGTCATTTCAACAAAGTCATCCAGGTCCACTAGTTGTTTGGCTGTGAAGTCCATAATATGCAATTATACAAAAGAACATATTCTACTCTGTATCTTCTTGAATTTTTTTTTATTTGTATACTTACCATCAGTGCTGACCATGCTCTCTAATACTTTCTGGGTCTGGCCCGAAGTAGGAACAGGGATTCTGCTTGCTGTGCCCCCTGATGGTGAGAAATACCCACAAATCCAATGAATGGATTCGGGCATGCAGTGGGATACTTGAAGACAGCTGCGAACATTGAAATAACTAAAATGTCTAATAGTATGATACATTACTTGGAGAAGTGTATAGTACAGCAGACACAACTGATATTGGATTGCTATATATTCTGCAACTGTTTCTGCCACCTACCTGGCACTGCGTTGACCTGGCTGACATTTTGGAGCAGCTCAGAGACAGCCACTTTTTTCTTCCTGTCTGGGTTGAGCCTCCAGTACATCATCATGGCTGCTTTGCGTACTGCCAGCTCAAACTTGCCCTCTTTTGACAACTTGCGCATGTCAGCCTCATTTTCTGGAGTTACTCCTTTTTTCTGGATCCAACAGCGCTGAAGAAGTCTTGCTGCGGACATTCTTCCCTGTTTAGCTGCTTTGATTAGCCAGTTAACTGCCAGGCGGTTGTTGAGATCTGGGTCTTTGTCTTCAGCAAGCATCAAGAAGTGCTGACCCAACTGGAATGTAAAGGGGGAGAGAGGGTTACTTTAGTTGAAGAGGGTTTACAGTTCACCACAGGATTTCAATTGTTAACATGTACAAACAAGTTTGTACATGAGCATTCTTAACAATGCGTGTGAAAGGTTCTGTAAAGGGAGAACTTTTATGGTTAATTGTTTTGTTCCAATGTTTCCAATATCAGAGCCAGATAAAGAAATGGCTTTGAAACCCAGAATCCTGCAGTCATTGCTGTGTGTCTTTCTGTCTCAGCTAAGTAACATGGACAGCTGAGCACTTCAGGACATATCAAATGTCTGTTTTCTAATCTTAACCATCTTTACATAACTTTCTTCTCACACAGTTGTCATCAAATCTGTCCTCTGCCTTTCAGTGAGTTCAGAAACAGATAAAAAAATCATTTCACACAGTGTTACCAAGTCTTGTAGATAAACGAACAAAACCAGACCACCTTTACCTAAGTATCAATAAACAATGATTCACATGTTTTATAGGGTTTGACAAATTCTTTAATACATGGGACTTTGATAGAACTATAGTCCTATTGTAATCTGTATGCAAAGACGTGTCTGAAAAATAATTATCCACAGAAAAACACACGCAATCTGCAACCTTTCAGTTTTCTTTGTGACTCACAATTTAAGCATTTGACAATTTGTGAAAATTTAGAAGATTCTGCAAACAAGTTTTTTTTATGATTTATCAGCAGGGAAAGAGTTGTGTTGCAAACTGGAATCCAGAGATCATCTTGCGGGTGGCAGAAATAGAAACACCCCGCAACTGAGTCATCCAGCGAGACCGACAACAATGCCAAGTGACGGTCAGTGTATGTGTGTGCGTGTGCGTGCGTGTGCGTGTGTGTGTGTATGCAGACCCGGGTCTGAGCTCTGGCATCACCAGTGTTGGCCTTCTCCTCCATCTGCGCCACACTCAGGTCTTCTTCTAGTTCTTCATCTTAAATGGAAACAAACAGGATTATTAGACATTGAAGTAAATTCTATGAAACTATTTCTTCATGAGTTAGCTGATAAATAGTATGATCTCGTATGTGTTACTAAGCATGGATTATTTTGGATTCACATTTAAGTGACAATCAAATTGTGCCAGATATGCATCCTGTAACTCAAGATCATAAAACCTGAAAGGTGGAGTAGATGTGAAACCGTGAAACTTTAACCACGTCTGGCCTGAGAATCTATAATATGATTGAAGTTAAGAACTCGAGCAACTTGATGACCAGACAGCTAAAATATTACATCTGGACTTGTTTATTATATGAACTTGTTTATATATGGTCCTATCTCTGGAATGTCCTTCATAACAAAGGTGTCTATTCTTCAGGGATTCATATGTATAAAGCCCATGAGCTGTATCTCAGGTCTGCATTTTAGGTTTTACCTCCAGAAGTCTCCAACTATTACATATTATAAGAATCACTGTATTTTAAACAAGAAATTGATCCTGAATTAGAATCATGGTCAGAGCCTTCTTGTGCAGTTTATGTGTTCTCTCTCAGCATGCATGGTTCTCTACAGGTACTCCAGCCTCCCCCCACAGTCCAAAAAACATGGGCGTTAGATAAATTGACCAAAGTAAATTGCTATTAGGGGTTTCTGTGTTGGACTGAAAAGACGTCACTTCTTATCAGCCAGAGACTGGTGGAGATGGTACCACATAAAAAGGAGTAAGCAAAGCAAAGAGATCTGCATTTTTACATCGATGTAGCTTGATTTTATTACTATGTTTGAAGTCATTATAAATGAGATGTAATTTTAGTTTTAATCTCTATTTATTTTGTCTTTTTATAATTGTGAATTTTATGCATACTTAATTCCAACTTTCTAATAATCATCTTTACTAGTTGCATAGTTTACCATATTCTGGTTAGATTGTTTGTTCTTCATGCAACCCTGGGAAATGTTTTGACTTATATTTGATCATATTAATGGCACTCTATTGGCACTGATTTAGTGTCTGATGGCTGGTTCCATAAATATTTCACAATAAATATAAATAACAAATACAGAAACAGATTTAGACCTGCGTTGGAAATGCAATGGGAAGCTTTTGAGAAAGTCTATCAGAGTGTTTTCAAATAATCTTGAAAATTTTTTGTTTTGGTGATCAAATTAATCAATGGATTAGCCTGAACTTCTAAAAATTTTATGTTATAGTAATGATATATTTTATATTTCAGTCTGGTACGTCTGTAGGCATGGAAATGGGCAAAGACTATTGTAAACAATCTCTCAACTTCAGTCAAAAACATAATCACAAGTGAGTTTCTCTTTAGAAAAAAATATGATGTTGATATTGATGTGTGCAAATGTTGGTCAAATGTTGAGGGATAATCAATAACAGTATTCTAATGTATAAAGATTAACACAAATGACTTTGACTTAGATTAATAGTTTTTGAGTGAGATCTTTTTAAAATAAAATTGTATAGCCCAAATAGTTTCCATTTATCTAAATGAATAACTACAGTAAACTTGGTAGAATGGATTCTTTATGACGGCCCAGTGACAGATTTTTTATCCACCTCTCTGTTATGTAAACTTTAGTAATCATCTGTCTTTGTTAACACATCTCTAACTTAATTTGAGTGGATTCTCACCATCTTCTTCATCATTTGCATCCTCTTCTTCTGCTTTTCTGAGTCTCTCCTGCATTATCACCTGCTTAGCCACAAAGGCAAAGCTGCGTTTTGTAGAAGTAGCTCCAGAGGGGGAAGTGTTGGAGCCAGAGCAAGATGATCCAGGACAGGTAGATTCAAACTTTGCAGGAGATGACATGCTTGTTGTTTTGGAGACAGATGTGTTGGAAGAACCTGGTTGAGGTTTTTCAGTTATCTCACCAGACAAACATTCTGAGGACGCAGACTCAGCAAAAGACACTGGCTTTGATTTATCCAAATGAATAGCTTGTGTGGGTGATGAAGAGAAATCAGATAATTTTCTGGGACTTGATGGAGATGTTGATTTGTCAGACTGAGAAGGCGCAGCAGGTTTATTAGATGTAGGGGGAGAAGGAATCTGTTTATGAGCTGGTGAGGGTCCCTTCAGGACAGGACACGAACCCGAGGAGGATGGAGACCCAGAATCCTTCTCCATTTTTCCTAAAAGATTCAGAAAGATTCAAAAGCATGTGTCAGGAAGATACATGAAGATTCAGAGTGTGAAAAGGTTTTATGAGATAATGAAATAATGTTTTTAGTTTTAAAAAAGGAAATCATGAAACAGCTAAAATATGGAATAGGTGGAGTCTTTGAGATTATTTTTTGTGTATAAAATTTTCCTTTTAGCTCTAATGCCTTCTTTTTTAATTACTGATTTTTTTGTTTTGGTAAGAAATACTACCCAAGCATGGGTTTTTGACTACATATTTAACTTTTCATTGAATAAACAAGGGTTAGAGTTAGGAGTTAGAGGTGCATATTCTACATAAAAATGAGTACAAACAGTCTGTTTAGAATTTTGGGAGATACATAGAATTTAGAAAGATGTACAGTCGTATTCAGTAATTATATGCTTTAATTACATTCAAGTGTCTGCATGAAAATTTATTCTTAGTGGTCCGGTGTAATATTCAAATATTAAATGTCATTTGTCATAATTAATGGAAACAAAGGCCTGAAATTCAGTCTGTGTGCAGTTATGCTGTATAATACGTCTCACTTAGTGAATTGAGTATTAATAATAACTTGTCAATAATATTCTAATTTGTTGAACAGGTCTGTAGTTGATTTGGTACACTACTTCACAAATTAATAAAAGTGCCTGTAAACCACCTACTTCTGCACCAACACTGCTCTCACAATGTTATTTTTTAAAAAAATAAAGTACTTACCAACTAAATGTTCATGATTAGCCCTCCTGGATTCATATGTTTGATTCCATGTTCCATTTGTACAAGAAGGATCCCAGTAAGAAGACACTCACAGGCTGCTGTCAGACTAGTCTATAAACAACACCACAACTTTACGACCCGCCCACTCCTAAAATAGGCTCTCCAATATTAGAAGGTCCAATGAACAGCAAAGAAAACAGCAACTTATTAAATAATACCAAGCGCAGTGAATATTTCAGATATGTGCAAAGTAAATTGTCTTGAAATGACTTGGCTTCTGTCGCTTCTCTTCGGTGGGAACCTGTGATTCTGGGGCCGGAGTCAGTGAATTAACTCCTTTAGTGTTTCAGCCCTGTAGGAGTTCAGAGTTAAGAAGTTAAGAGTTACTGATTCCATTTTAACACCTCTAGATTTGATACACTTTGTTTTAACTACTAATAATATACATTAACAGTTACTCTATTAGAGTAAAATTAATTCTGCTTTTGTATAAAGTCCATCCATCCATTCATTTTCTTTACACCCTTGTCCCTAGTGGGGTCAGGAGGTGCTGGTGCCTATCTCCAGCTAACGTTCCGGGCGAGAGGCGGGGTCACCCTGGACAGGTCGCCAGTCTGTCGCAGGGAAACACAGAGACAGACAGGACAAACAACCACGCACACACACATACCTAGGGGCAGTTTAGACCAATTAACCTGACAGTCATGTTTTTGGACTGTGGGAGGAAGCTGGAGTACCAGGAGAGAACCCACACATGCACAGGGAGAACATGCAAACTCCGTGCAGAAAGACCCTGGGCTGGAAATCGAACCCAGGACTTTCTTGCTGCAATTCAACAGTGCTACCAATTGCACTACTGTGCAGCCTGTATAAAGTCTACTAACACCAAAACATTTAACACTTCTGAATTTACTGTGTAGGTGTTTTTCCAATAAATTTCCTGAACCTGTGTGGCTATCAACCCAGTACTAGCAAGGTGTACCTAATAAAATGGCCGAGGAGTGTATTTGGAACATTTAAAACACTAAAACATTTGTTTTTGAAGGGAGGGTATTATTTATCCATTCTAAATTTTGATGGGCTTTAGGGTATTACAGACGACATAAGTTGGAGTCAACAAAGCAGTAGAGCTATTTTTAATTCACTGTGGAATCTCCTCTTGAATGAACGTGACCTGCTCTCTGCTCACTTAAAGCAGTCTAGCTGAACAGTGCGTACTCATCCAGAAAACACATGGATCACTTGCATCCCCCATTTTGCCCGCAGATGTGGGTTAAACACATGCTTCTTTAATCCGCAACCCAAGACAGGAGGAGACCTCTAGTGCTTTTATTTATCTTTTCTATTTGGTTAATTCATGTACCGAAACCAATAGTTGTTTTTAAACTGGAGAGCTTAATTATCACTGATGTGTGGGAAAAATAAAAATAAAATATTCTAGTTAATTTCACACATCACAGCACTGAATGAGTGCGCCTGCCTAAAGAGGCGGGACCGTGACCCGCTTATAGACGTAAAAAAAAAAAAAAGCAAAAAAAAAAAGCCGAATTGTCTCCGTCGCTTCAGACAGAAGAAGCCACCATCATGTCTGACTGCAGGAGGCAGTGGAACCGGGAGGATGAGCTGCCGGTCTACCTCGCGGGTCCGATCAACACCGGGCCGAACCAGCGCAAATCTTTCGGGATGTTCAGTTCCGTGGAGGGGGCGTTTGATAGCAAGACCATTGACTTCGATAACTACGCGGTGGGCAGGAAGGGGAGCCGCACCCCGAGAAGCGGGAGCCGGGAGAGGGTCTTGGAGACCGGTGACCCTGTGGGGAAGACACCCGGGGAGGCTCGGGAGGGACCGAGGAGCAGCCCAAGCGGGGAAGCAGAAGATGCTCGGAGCGGCGTGGAAGTACGATTTATATCGGAGAAGGAAAGCCCTAATGAAATGGTATGGCGATAATTTTTGTTGCTTTTCACCAAATACAATTGACCAACATTAAATAGGCCGGAAGCACTGAATACCTCTTAAAGTGCCTGGTGACCTATCGGCTCCTTACCCTATTTAGAAAAGCCATTTTTTCAAGCAAGAAGAAATTTCAATAATTTTTATTATATATATATATATATATATATATATATATATATATATATATATCTATATATATATATATAAGAGACATA
>CAEFZX010007734.1:0-20491 GCA_903066825.1 Alfaro cultratus | reverse complement strand
TCATTGAACCAAGTTCAACGAAATTTCTATTGCAACTCCCATGCAAAAAGTCAAATATATACAATAATAAATAAACACACAGTCATAACACTTCACACAGTAATAATATTAACAATATACTACTAAAATTAACTGAAGTCACTCAGCCACACCAGGAAGAAGCAGTAGGTCCAATTATGGCAAAGTGCCGATGATATGTGGTATGTTGATGTGTATTATAACAAATATAAAATACACGCAAATTCTTATTTATATGACAATGTATGTATGTATTCACCTGTTTATATACTTTGCATTAACTGGAGAATATGACAAATCCTTTTTAACAAAAGCCATGTTTACCACATTATTCAAACTGCAAACCACCCCGCAAAATCCCAGCAAGTTTTCTCCACATGCAAAGATTTCTGTGGGACTAGTGGCCTTTATTTACAATAACTCCACTGGAAAAGAAGGGAGAAAGACATGCAGCAAAGACTCTAAAATACAAATAGCCTCTGTATTGGGTCACCCACATCACCACTATGCCAGGTGCCTCTCACTGAAATGCTAGTTTTGCTTTAGAAGTGTTTTATGATTACTTACCTACTTTGAAAAACAATAAAAAACTTAATTGTTTTATTTTTATTTCATAGGATCTGAATTTACAGGGTTCTTGTCTTGAAAATATGATCATTTATGTCCCTTAATGAAAATGGCAGTTTTGGTCTAATGGTGGGATTTCTGTTCTCTTTATGGACATAATTAACTCTATATTCAAGCAAAAACATGTCCATATGTGCTCTTGGCACCAGGACACCTTGGGCTGCAGTTCGATGAATGACTTTGTGTCGTCTCATCTGATCTGCGGCCTCATGTGAAGAGGGGACAAAGCTGTCGACTGACCACTTGGTGGTGAGTTAGCTCATGGTGAGGAGGATGAAAGTCAAACCTGGGAGGCCCAAATGTATTGTGAGGGTTTGCTAGGAGCGTCTGGCAAACTCTCCACCAGACTGAGCTTCAACTCCCACCTCTGGTATAATTTCAAATACTTTCTGGCGGTGGCAGGGAATCCAAGTGGGCCATGTTCTGTACTTCCACTGTTGAGACTGGCTTTGCCCATGTCGTGGAACACCAGAACAACCACACTCTCAGCAGAGTCCTGGAGGTTGCATGGATAGTCCTTCCAACCATCTCCATGTATTTTGTGAACTTGGAGAAGGTATTTGACGGTGTCCTTTGGAGAGGCCTGTGGAGGATACTCCAGGAGTATGGGGTACCAGATCTTTAATTACGGGTTGTGTGAAAGAACAAGATTACAGACATAAGCTGCTGAACTCTGCAGGGTGTCTGTGTTCTCCCTTAGAGACTGAATGAGAAAGTCAATCATCCAGGAGGGACTCACAGTAGAGCTGCTGCTTCAACACATCAAAAGAAACCAGTTGAAGTGGTTAGGACACCTCCTCGATACTCTCTGGTGAAATGTTCTGGGTAAGTCTCGCTGGAAGGAGACCCAGAGGAAGCCCTGTGCATCGTAGAGGGACTATGTTCCTCAGCTGTTGCAGGAATTGGAGTTCCCCTGGAGGAGTTGGTCCAAATAGCTGGGGAGAGGGAAGTCTAGGTCTTTCCACTTAGGCTGCTGCCCCCGCAACCAGACCCCAGAAAAGGTAGTGGAAAGATGGATGGATTTAATGAGTACATTTATTTAAATGAAAAAATAAAACCATTAGGATTCCTTGTAGAGGAAGAAAAATATACTATATTTTGAATTGTCTTTCCTAATTACTCCACTTCCTAAATCTCAACATAAGTTTCCCAATTTAATTATAAAGGTACTAAACATCTTTAGTATCAGTAGCAGCTCAAGTGGGTAAGATTAGCACCAACCAGTTCCTTTCCTGACTCTGCTCCGGCCTTCTTGCACTTATGTTTGGAGCACTGGTGAGAAGTGTAACTACAGCAACTGCTGATGAATGGGGCAAATTACTCCATGTGTCAGAATATGTTCTCTTTTTGCCTGGACCGTAATTGTAACAAATGAAGTCCAGATAGAGTAAGATTTTTTTTTTTTTTTGCCATTCCTTCCCATATGAGGAATAATTAATTCCAAGTGAGGGGCCTGATTCCAAGACAAACGACTAGACTCAACTTTCCTGAGCACACAGCGCTAATCTTTGCCAAAGAATTAATGTGATGCAAACAGCTGCCGACTGAGGGAAATTCATCTTTTCAGGATGATGTTAACCATAATTTCATTTTACTGTGTACTTCATGCAATCGTTTTTAATATAACGTAATATTACGTGATGGTAAACAAACCCGGCTGTGCAAAATATCCACATCACAATCATCGAAGTCATTCGTACATTTGTAGGAGGCTCTGAGTAAATCAGGTTATTTGCAAATAATATTGAGGATCTGTCATTTTTTGGGGGTAATATCATTGTAATTAAAATTCATCCCCTCAGTAGGATTTGAATGCTTATTTTTATTAAGGAAACAAAGCAAAACTATTAAACTACTTTAGCCATCAATATGATAGAAACACAGCAAAAAGGATAAAAGTTTTTGTATAAGAGAAATTTTTGTCCAAATCTTCAGAAGCTGAGTGAAAACTTTAATTATTGTTTTCCCAGATATTGATTTTACTGAACAGTTTGCAGATTTAATTATTTTTCAGATAATTTGCATTTATATTATTCTGATATCAAATAGTCAACTTTTCAGGCATCAACATAAATTCTGTTAGCTTTTTTGACAGATGATGAGGAATATTACATTTCTGACAGATGATCGCTTGTTTTTCAAAATATGACTACATTTTGCACAATGTTAGAGAGAGAAGACTCCACTGTCTCGGTTTTTATTCAAATGTAAGTGGCTTAATTGAACATTCATCACATTAACCTGCTTACTTTTGCGTCCTCGTCCTGTATCTCCATAGAGATGTTGATTAAGTTAAGACTTTTCACAAAAATAAAGCTTTTCTGAAGATTTTTTTATGATTCTTAAAAAAATTTGCATTATAACAACGTTTCCATGCAGTGGTTTTAAGCAATACAAAAATTATGTTTTATTTCTTTACAGAATGTGATGCTAAACAATTTCATGGTAAATATTTTAACAGAGGAACTAATATACTAAAAATGTTCAATGTTTCTTTTTTGCCTTTTAACAATTTATCTGGACTGTTTTTTACATAAAACTGCAAAATAATAATAAAAAAAATCCTGTTATTGTTGCAGTAGGAATTGCAGTAGATTTGTTGGATCATGTGAATCTGAAAAGTCGGTAAAGTTTGCTAAGAAATTCTCCCCACACCATTTTACTACCAGCAGCTCAAACGGTTGAGGCATGGCAGGGTTAATCAATGCTTTTAAGTTGCTACCGAAAAATTCTGACCTCAAGACTCATTAGACCTTGCAACATCTTTCCATTCTGTTATCTTGTGATTTTGGGTAGTCTGAGTAAATTAGTCTGAGTTTTCTGTTTTTAGCTGCCAGAAGTGACACTGACGGTCATGATCTGCACCCAGTGTGGTGAAGGTTGGTCTGATTCAACTTCAGACAGTAAGAAAAAACATATGTATGTACAGTATGTTTGTGTATTTGTGTCGTACAGTTTTGTTTCCACTGTGTGTAAGAACTTCTTGCTTGTATCTCAGCTGATCCGCCCAATTAAGCTCCGAAGAAAATGCTGCACTTTGAATTACAATAAAGAACAAAGCCCACAAAAGTCTAAATTTTATATTGCTTCTTCATCAGAAGAAGAGAATAAAAAGCAGTTTTCCAGATATACTAGTGAAAATGGAGCCCTTAAACCTGAAGTTTTGACACTCATCGCTGCACCTGGCAGACAAGCTCTTAACCTTGAGTCACTACACCACTGCACCGTGTCAGATGAACTTCAGAGAGCGGGCAAGAGAGGTGATTTCTGTGCATGCATACAGGCCGAGGAGCAAAATGACTGAGGCACTTGAGATGGAGAGCACCAGCATCTTAGTAAGAAAAAGGGGGCCAATTTTCTGTGAGAGCGCTTGGCTCTGTTGCCAAGTGTCAAGGTGCTGAGATGAGACAATTCCAGGACTGCCCAGGATATCTGATGACCCAAGATGTAAAAAAATAAGAAAACACAACCTCAGAGGGTTCCAGGTCAATCAGACACTAAGTGGCTGTCAAGACAATGCTGTATGATTTAACATTGGCACCCGTTGTACCTCTTGTGGTCTGTGCTTGATCACTTGAGATGGCTGCATCTTGATGTTCATGTTTGTGTTCATTTACAAATTGGGATTCTGTCAACTGAAGCACTTTAATTAAAAAGTCACATCAAAAATAAAGGGATAAGAATGCAATATGCAGATTGTTAGATGGTTCCTATTGCAAGTAAAAACAGACGAGCTACGCAACTTCAGTAATTTTAAATGGCAAATAACTAAGCAGCAAGGTAATATGTTGGGAATTTGGGATTAATTTAACATGGAAGAAAAAGTCTCTTCTCATGTTAAAATACACCTGCAGCTATACAAATATCTTTTTTTCGGTAGGTAGGTCGGTCAATTGATAGATATTCTTCTTGCTGCTTGATCAACTAAATGTCCCATTTTTACATTAATCCAAATGATTACTGTAACTTTCATTCATTCTGTTTACTATTTAGATGAGCTCATTTCTAGTTCATGTAAAACTATTGTTTTTCATATAACTATGTACGTCAGGTGGATAAAACCAAACAATCCACAATTTCCATCTTGGTATTCTCTGGATGCTGTGTTATATTGATTTAACTCTAACTTGTCTGGATATAATATGCATGGATCATTGACGATCATAAATAGTACAATGATACATAAGGTTACCCATGATTCGATTCTTGGTCCACGTTTACTCAAAGTCTACAAGCTCCTCTTGGTTTACATTCTAGGATTCATAGCTATAATGTAAAAATAGATATAAAAGAACATTTCGTACTCTATGCTGTTGACAAAACTTGTTTAATTGCTAGAATAAAGGGTTTCCTATCAAAACTGGACAGACACTGCAATTTATCCAAAACCCAACTGACAAGGCCATGAAACTAAAGCTCAAATCACTGCACAGGTTTTAATTATTTCCTCAGACTGTGATGCACTAAAACATCTCACCCTTCCATACACTCTTTTTTTCTTGCCAGACATGAATCACATAGACCCATCAGACCAAAAGAGACTTTTTCACTTACCAGGACCAGAACTGGTAACACTATTTACCAGTTCTGGTCCTGGTAACGAGAGGTCTCCTGAACAAGAGGTCTCAATTTTCTTCTGTAAAGCACTTACATGCATTGCCTTGTGTTTAAATGGTGCCTTACAAATAAACTTAGCTTAGCTAGAAAAGCTATATACTCAATAATATAAGGTCATTTAAAGTGTGTACATACTATAGATATGCATTGGCAATTAATTAAATGTTCTGACCAGATTTTTGCTGTTTTTGGTGGGGTAATTTATTGTATGAAATGGAGTGATCTATTGTTTGTATTTTCTGCCAACAAACTGATTAAATAATGTTAAAGAAACAGATTAATCACTCAAAAGAAAAGAATCAGCAAGTTTGCTTATTGGTTTTAACCAATTACAAATTAAAGAGGTTTTCTATGTACCCTAATAGCACAGACTCTCTCTCTTTGGCAAAAGACTCAAAATATGATACAATTTATTTGACTAAGTGAACAGCAATCATGGTTCTTCAGCATTCTTTAATTGCTTTGACCTGGCATCCCAGGTTCCTCCCACTCCCTGTTCAGAGGCCTGTAATGACCTCCTGTCTTATCCACCACAGTCGTTCCAACTCTCTGCCATTATACCATTACCCTTCAACACTCCAGTTTCACTCTGACTGACATTCAATTAAGTGTTAAAGGGCAATCTACAGGGGACACTCGCAAGGAAGTGAAGTAAGAGTGCTGGACCTACAATTGCCCCAGGACATTTCACCCTGAAATCAGTTTCTCTAGAATAACTCATGAATACAAAACAATGGAAAATAGTTAACTATTTTAAAATAGCCAGTATTTTTAAACATGAAATAACTCCTTTAGTTTATTGCTAAAATAAACAAACTAAACAGTTAGGAAAAGCGTTTATGCTGAGAATGAGAATTTAATTTATTCTGAGTTCAATTGTAAGAAATTTATAGATGCTCTGCAGTTTATTCAATGATCATCTTATATTTAAAGCCCCCAAAATAAGGTACAATTATATGTTATAAAATACTGTAACACTTGAACTATTGTATGTAGCAAAATTCCAACCAGTCCTTTGCAATTGTAATATTTCACAGACTGATATTAAAATGATTACAGCAGCTGGATATATTGAGCATCTCTATTGCTGGACATAACTCATGGCTGTTTAGTTGTGCTATAAGTGTTCAATTTCTTCCTGTTAATATTCTAAAGTCAAATCTATTTTTGTTGCTTTTTTAGCTTCTTTACAAACTACTGCATGTCTTGGGGGGAAAAAAGCAGTCTTCTGCCCTGTTGGCATTTGAAAGAGCAGTGTCATAGCGACAAGTGTCTGAAAGTGCTCCAAATGTTTTCTGTAATGTCAAAATAAATTGTGCAAACATGAGGCCAAAGTTTAGGTAAAATGATGATAATAGCAGGTGCGATGTTACATTAGTGGAAAAGAGCCTCTTGTGTGTTGCTCAGGCTCAAATAGGCTTCAGCAATACTACATGAGCATATTCAAAAGTCTTCTACTTGTCTATCACAATGTATTAGTTTATTCTTTGCGGAGGATATTATTGCCTCGAGGTTCAAAAATAAAGAATAGGAATTAGAAACGTCTGGGGATATTTTCAGATGCACTTTCATTTAGACGAATGAAAAAAATAATAATAATCCTGGAACCTCCCAGTACCAGCCTCCATGATTTGTGCTTTTATTGTGTTATATTCTCATGCACAATGCGCTTGACACTATTCATAAAGGTTCCTCTTCATTTAGCAACGTGACAAGCACTCCGCATGAGAATATCATGAATAATAATTTCCCCCTTGAAATTTTTCGAATAAGATATAATGACTCCTTCTCTCTCCTTCCAGGTTTTTGGTTTACACCACCTCACCTAGCAATTTGCAGTTTAAGCTGTGTGGGAGTACCCTTGACAATACTTGCTGTGGATGTGTGAATGTTTTGTAGTTCGAGATACATCAAACACGTTCCAGGAGATGTTCATCACGGCTTCTGCTCTGACTTTCACACTCTGATTGTGACACGCTTTATGTGCAATAATTAACTTTTTTCTTCCCGCCCCACAGTGACGACAAACAGCACAGACAGATGAATGACACAGTTTAGATTAAACCAGATTCGGCGCACATACTCTCCCTCCTGCAGTAACTTCACCAAAAGATTCCCACTGGTGTGTTTACTCACAGTAAGTTCCTTGACACAATAATACCGCTGCCACTTGTGGATGTTGTGTCTCACGTCATTGTCCTTTCTTCATGTTGCTTCTTTGAGGCTCCCCACCTTTCTCTGTTTCTGGTGTTCAACAATAGTCCCCTGTATATCGCCTCCAAGTTTAGCTCTTGCCTGGCTCATTTGAAAGTCAAATACTCGCTTTTGCTTTTTCCCCACACCACACTTCAAGAGAAGCATGATGGCTGCACACGCTTAATCAAGTCATAGCGGCAGTGCGGCAATCAGAGATAACAGACGGGAATGTGGGTCATCCTGTGCTGTGCACGAGTTAAACGAAAGCCACCAGAAACACAGAGATGATTTGCTGACCCTCGTTGCCGCGGTCCAGGCTGTGCTTCTGTCTGATTTCCTGACTGGAGCTGTCACGTTAAATCATAGAAAGCATAGGAGGAAAAAAGGGAGGAATGTAGAAGTTCTTGAGTTGCATAATATGAAACTACAGCAAACTGCAGATACACCACAGAGCTAAAAGGAGAAGGAAAACAGGTTCTCTATTACAAACAATTACTTGTTTGATAAGTATAGAAGACTGAAACTAGGATCAGAAATCTGTTACACCCCTTGCCTGGATACAGTTATTGAATAGATGCTCATACACAATTATTGAAACATGGTCTGTTATTTTATCCCCTGTTTCAAATGGGCCAACAGCTGTTGTAGCTAGCTCTCAAGATCACAGACCAGCATGAAGTCAGAGCTGACACCAGAGCTGGTCCAACACATTAGGGAGCAATCTTGGGATATGAATAGCAATTTGAAGATCTTAGGAAAACACAAGATCTTAATGTATGGATGTTTATTGACTTTTTAAATTACCTATACCAGAATGCTATCTCACCAGGGGTAAAGTTTGACTTAAGCTCAATAGTAAACATGCAGACTCTTGCAGCTTGCAGCAGAAGTAATTTTGGTCATTTTGTCCATCAGTATGGAGCTTGCAAATGCATAGCACCTAAAAGCCCCAGAAATGGGGACAAATGCTTTGAAACAACAATGGATGACAGCTACGGTGGAATTTCTCTTCAAACTGCTTTTAATGACCTCTAGAGTTTACTGCATAACTTACATTCTCTTTCTGAGAATCAAGCTTTCCTTCACTGTTGCCATGTTTGATTTATCTGAAACGTTTCTCTGAATCAGAAAGCTAACTCAACTGTGCTCCATTGGGCTTAGAGCCTAAAATCCATTGACAACGTTAGCTTACTTATTTACTTGGGGAGAATAAGTGGGTCCTAAGATGTGTATATGCGGCATCCAGCTTACATTGTGTGATTCAGGCAGTTGTCAGATAGCTAGTGGGCTTCAACACATAATGCAAAACTCCAGACAAATATCAAACTTTGTCTAGAGCCTGTGATGTTGTCTTAATAGTTTTTCCACAGAAATTGAAAAATATGTTATGGAATTTATATTTAAAAACTTTTTTTTTTTTTTTTCAATGAGAACGTAGGAGAAATGTGCCATAATACACAACATCATGTTTGGAGAAATCAAAATTCAATCTATTTGCACAAACACTAACTCTTGTGTTTGTGCCAATAATTTTTGCTAGTTTTGCAAACACAGGGGCATCAATGATCCAAAGAAAATATAGCTAATCTAAGAATAAAGACAAAGAAAATAATTAAGTTGTTGCAAAGTCCCAGTCAAAGTCTGGACCTCAACCTGATTGGAATGTTGGGGTGGTACCTTAAGAGAGCTGAGAAAAAAGGTCTGCAAATATTTTAGCTAACACGTTACAAAGGAGAGTGAGCCAACATTTATTTACAACAACAGGAGAAACCGATAAAGCCAGACAGAAAACAACCACTGAGTGGTATTGCTGTGAAATATGACTTCATCTTTCTGTAATACATAGGCATAGTGTGGAATCTGTAGTGTGTTTTGGTGCTCTTTGAATTATATCTCAGTATTTTTAGAATTTGATGAAGACCAGATCATTCTGAATATTACTTGATCTAAAAACCTTCAAATTGAAATTGGGGTACTTTGGATTTACAGCTTCATTAACATGTAGCAGTAAATCCAATACTGCATATGCATATGACATGCATATGCATATAACATATACATTATTATAATATTTCATGCATTTTCTTTCCCTATGTATTTAGGATGCTTATTTATTTTCACAGCTTCTCTCCAGTTTTCTTTATGTCTTCCTCATTCCTCATGCAAAGAGATGCTTTACTTCAGAGTGAGTGGGTGGACATCAACTATGTGAGGCACAAGCAAGCCATGAACCGAGTCCCGCAGTGAGTGCAACATATACCCACTTAAACTGCATGGTTGGTACAAACATGCCAGGATTGGTTCAATGCCCAGTCTTTAAGCTGTGCATTAAGCAGGAGCTAAATTTACTTGCTTGCTGTATTTTTCCCTGTTTTAGGTTTTTGGTAAATGTCTGTTTACTTAACATTAACCTATGAGATTTATCTTAACAAATAATTCCTTATGAAAAATATTTAGGGGTATTTTTAAAATAAAAATGATCAGTAAAATGCTATTAAATAATTAGAACAAGCCAGTAGCAGACTGTTAAACAAGTCAAACTCTGAACCTTCATCCCAACAAAACTCTTTTGTTTAAAATAGCTCATCTGTGGCTCAAATGCAGATCAGTTGGTTAGAAATAGGAACTATTACCCCTGCTTATATTTTAGGTTTATTATACAGTCGATAGTAGAGGAAGGGGCTCAGTAAGGCTGTCATGTTTTGACCCTTTCTGCATCATCAAATATTTTTGTCATCTTTCTCAATCGTCTGACCTAATTAAAACATAACACCCCCACATTTTTTTTTTTTTGTTTTTTTTTTGTTTTTAATATGTTTTTTTAGAAACAGATCATTTGGCATAAAAATCCCAGTCAAAAAGTTGCAGACAGAATTCATGCAATGTGTAGGATTATTAAAACTTATGACATTTTTAATAATCTTATCAGAACTAATCCAGTTTCAATGCAGATTTGTGGCACTGGTATCTCTGAGGTGATTCATTTAATTTATAATAAAAGTTTTACAAAAGTCCCACAAAATTTGCATTTTCAGTACTTTGATTAGCATCTAAACTTGACACAGAGCAAGAACCTGCAAAATTAAAGATTTGTTTTATTTCAAATCAGTGTTTATAACACAGTTTTTAACTTTTCCTTTTCTGTTCAGACTAGATAAAATCTAATTTCAGATTTTTGCAGACTGCAGATGAACCCTCTGAATCGCTTTGGTTCACAACAAATTATAACAGATAGACTTCTTTTGCTCAGTCATATATCAATAATCTGCAAAGAATATTTTTACATTTACATTTAGAAGAATGAAAATAAAGTACACAGACATTCAGGTTTGGTTTGACCAGTGGAGAAAAAAGTTTACAATACATATGAAAAGTTTGCTGGAAGTGTTCTGTAAAAAAAAGCGAAGAACAATAGACGCAAATAGAAAGAGGTACCATGTCGTGCGGCTGAATATGTTCCTCTGATTTGACTTTCCGAGGGGCTGTCAAAGGAGGCACGGTTCTCTGTTCCAGGATTCATTCCCTGCATGCTTCTTTCTGTGCTTGTTAAACACCATAGGACATCCATTAGAGTGTACAGGCTTGCAAAGATCCATTGGATCTGAATTCAAGGTCTAAGAGCTGAAAAGAAAAAAAAAATCTACCCCATGTCCCTTACTTTGTCTTTAACATCATTCCTTAAAAAGAGGTGGAAGCTCTACTGGTTAAAGCTAAAAAAAGAGAGATATTTTTGATTGTCTTGTTCTTTTATTGTGTCTTACACATTATTACGTAAGCACGGGAAGAATGGAATTGATCAGATCTCATTTTGAAAATATTTTTTGCAACAGTAGTATCAGTGTCTGTATTCAGAGCTTAATGAAGCAGCATGTCTGTGTTTATCTCTTCTGTCACACACTATGGTCATTGTAGTCATGTGCGTGTCTCTGCAGTCTTAATTAATCCCTTCATACTCTGCATGCACATTTGCATATTCACATCATTTCAATATCAAAAGAGCCTCTGAAAAACCTTGAATTTAAAGGACAGCTGGCAGTGAGGGAGTCAGCAAAAACCCTGAAAGTGAAGTCAAGGTTAGAAACATGAAAAGTTGCAAGAATAAAACAAAAAATTTAAGCCCATGTCTAAAACAGATTGCCTTTAGAACGTATTCTGTGGAAAAATCACAAGTATGTACGGCCTTGATAGTTGGACATCACAAAGGAAAATAGGATGTTTAGGATTTGTTGTTTATTAAAATTTTCAAAAATAAAACTAAGTTGATGGATCAGTCAGTCCAACAGACTTGCTGAACTCATTTTCTAAGAATAAGTTGATGAGGCATCACCTTCAACAGACACTGGGAGCATTGTGGTTTATATCACCAACATAACACCTTTAACAAACATTAGTCATGCTGAAGTGCTTCGGGACATAACAGATTACTGGATTTCAGACTAGAATAGTTTTATCACAAGCATTTAACCTTCAGTATAGCACTGGGGCAGGAAGTTACCTTGGAATACCTGGGAAGATGTTTTTGATGCACATCTGATGCTGTCAATACTTGCTGACTTTGTCCTACTCAAATGGCATTAATAGCCACCAACAAGCCTCTTGTATACTTCTGGCTGCGTATTTGACCAAAACTACTTCTGCTTTCTTTCCTACATTTCAAAGATGTTGCAAGATTTCCTCAAGAATTCACCAGGTAGTCAATATTTTACACTAACTGCATTGCAATCAACACAGGTTGCAATCAGCAGCTGGTTGTAATGCATATCGTATCACTAACATGGATATTATATGAATTTTAGCCTTCTTTATCTATTCCAAACATTTATATGTGCTTGGTATCACTATACAGTTAGAAGGTATAATGCTGTCTAAGTTTCCACTATTTAGTTATTGATTTAACATAGCTGAAGAATTAAAAACTAGACCTGCACAATAAAATAAACATGTCCATAAAACCCATACATCATTGCTGCATTGCAGTTCTTTTTTATTTTTCTCAGTGGGACTGATGTAGACCTCACCCAGAGAAAAAGAGAGCTCACCTCTGCATGTTTTGACCAAGACAGAAATGTTTTTAAATCATTATGAAAGGTTATTTAGTGACTTTCGCTTTAGCTTGGGTTTAAAACTGAAGTGGTTGACATTTTTAAGATGGCCTAATGAGCACAGACAGAAACTCTATCAACAGGAAAGCAAATTATGCTGTACACATCATTACGTGTAATTCAGGAAATATTTCTGAGAAAAAAGGGGGTATTATTTTTGCCTCTTGTCTGGAAAAGGTTGAGATTTGCATATAAATTGACCATTTTATTTTTCCCATTGCTACCCTTCCAGTCTTTATTTAATTTGTGGACATGCTAATGAGTTCTGCTGGCTTGGCACAGTGTGGGACTATTCATACAGTATGTTTGAATACATAAGTTCTGGTTAGTCAGTGGCCTCATTTCTTGATAAGACTGTTATGTTCCAACTGTTTTTAGGTAGCTTGTACATGTCACATGTTTTTTTATGCTGTAAATGTTCTTCTAAATCTTTGGTTTGAGTTCTCTGCTTAGAACATTTGGGTAATCCCTTTACTTTTGCGGCAGGCTGTGCAACATCTTAATGTGCTTTGTGGACATGGTTCTTGTTTCCCTGCAGGTATCATGTAGAAGGGCACAGCAGGACTATTGTATATTTCGAAGCTACACTACTGGTTGGTGCTCCTTTTTTTTTTTCTTTTGGCTGGATGTCACTGTCTGCAGGGCGTCAGCTACATCTCGTCACATATTTTGCTTTAGAGGCTTTTTATGGATGCACTGTCAAGTTGAAGTGCAACTGAGGGGAAAGATTGAGGTGCTGAGCATCAGTGCAAGTCTGGTTTTTGAGAGGTGTGATCCTGATGTAAGAGAGAAAAACTTGCTATTGAGATTGGCTTATTAAGGTGGGGTGAGGAAAGGCATGGCATGGTCTCTGGATAACTGAGGG
Organism: Alfaro cultratus; assembly: GCA_903066825.1. NCBI lineage: Eukaryota > Metazoa > Chordata > Actinopteri > Cyprinodontiformes > Poeciliidae > Alfaro > Alfaro cultratus. The sequence goes on along the minus strand of CAEFZX010007734.1, from coordinate 7,066 downwards.
TATGATGGAATGGTGTGATGTGGTTGTATTATGACAAATGTGGAAAGGTTCAAGAGCTGTGAATCCTTTTAAAAGTCTGTACATCCAAATACTGTAATTATTTACAAAATCAAATAGCAGTTTCATAGATTTTTCAAACCTTTCTATGGAACCTGCTCCTTTTCTTGGTGAAATATTCAGGCATTTGGTCAATATAGAGCTCTAAATGAAACATAAAAGTGTTATTTTATCTGAATGCACAAGGAAGCTGAACATACATTTTTCAGGTTTTCCACTTTGCGAAGAAGGCTGAAGTACAGGTCAGAGTAGGGTGAAAAAAGTTATAGAGTAAAATAAAAACCTTTTTATTCTGAAGAAAAGCAAAAAATGAAAACTTTGAGCTTTCTAGCTAGACAATTATCAATTTGTTGAAGAGCAGATATGCTAGGTAACCAGCCATCCATTTTCTAACACTCTTGTCCCTAGGACTGTCATGAACTGGAAGCCGTTGTAATCTTTTGGTCTGATACAATATTCTAATTTCAAATGAAATGTTTTCATTATCTGTGAGTGGAAAAATCAATATAATTAACAGAAATATAGGCTTTCTATATCCATCTGCTTGTAATTAATCTATATAATGTGTTTCACTTTATGATAACTTCCTGAAATAAATTTGTTTTATTGAATGGGTCAGTATAATACCACGCATGAAGATCATATCCACCTGGAAAGAGTCCCCTGGATAATGGATAACTTCAGATTGTAAAATAGCTGCCCATATGGTCAGGTCAACTTTAAGCTGAAGTGTTTTTGTCAGATGACAATTTGTTGTTGATGGCTACAAAAACTTGTGGTCAACATACGACTTGACAATGAGCTTGTGCCAAAATAACTGGGCAATATTTGTTACAAATCTAGCTTTAGACATCCAGTCTCAGGCTGGATGTCTAAGGAAACTGTAGACCTGTTGCATAATTATGTCATTCTGGAAATGAGAAACAAGTTCAAAACCATTTAAACTTCTGACCAGGACTCAAAAAGAGGTACTTCACTTCTTTTGATGCAACTACTATTATTTACATAAACTAAGCAGAAGAAAACTCTGCTTCATAATAGAACTTTTGTCCAAATTCATCTGAATATGAACATTTTAAAACCAGCTGAGATGATTAACATGACAGTTTTCCGTTTAGAAACGTGCATGAAGAGCAAATTCCTGACAAAACCCAGACCACAGTGGATTTATCAAACATCCCAAATATTACCAAAAAACGGGTATTTTGCTGTCTCCTCCAGCAGTATCTGGTGTGAGATTGAAAAGAAGGGCGATTTAGATACTAGAAGAGAAAGAAAAACTCTTGCCTGCTGAATTAAAATAATTAGGTATTAGACAGGTGCCATAGGCCATGAAAGAAATACAGAGGAGCTAATATTTGCTGCCAGGCATCTAATGAAATGCTGGATAACTGAGTAATGGAGCTGAGTTCTGTTCGTCCCTGAACGCCGTGGTTGTGTGAAACTACAAACAAAGGACAAATGATTCTCTGCACCTGTACTCTGGATTTATTTCTTCAAACAGAGAAGAAAATAAGTAGTTTGTGCATTCACAATGCATTTCTTCGGCCTCCCTCACCCTGCTATGAGCAGCAGCAGCAGTTCCTCTGAATGTGAAGGAAGCCTGTAAAAACAATTATATCGTGTACAATGTTTGTGCAGTGAGTAATTCTTAACAATCCATAATTTACTCACATTGTAAACACTCGCAACCTTGAGACAAAGTGAAGGCCCCTGACACACAGAACGGGGACGGGCTGAGCTGAAAGTCATCCTTGAAAGATTTCTGCTTTTGTTGGTGGTTAGATTGATGTCAGGATCCTCCTTCACTTTTGCTGAAAAGTAACAGCCTCCTCTCTGATAAGCTGTAATTACATTGTATTCATTCATGCCGCTGACATTAATCATAAAGCACTCAGAGTCAAGTGGTGTCTGCTGGCCAAACGCAAAGGCAATCGAGAATGTTGAGGAGAAAAAGAAAAATAACATATGTGGATATGATGACATGATATTTCTCAGTTCCAAAAAGAAGGCAGTTCGTTTATCAGTGTGGTTCTTATAAAGTCAAAGCTATACCATACAGAGAATTTTTTGCATGTTTGGCAGCCTCCACCACCAGATTTTCCCTTTTTCACTGACATTAGTTGAACTAATGGGGGTAAGACTTACTATGACAACATTGGCGAGATACAGGTTTTTGACCTTGGTTTAACGTCATCAGGAATGATATCACACACCCAGCTTCATCACACTTAATTATCACAATTTAATGGCTTTGACAGTTATTTGATTTAGTAATTTACAAGAAAAATTGATTGGCTCCAATGAGGTAGAGTTACTCAATCAGCCAAATACAAAAAGAGCAACAGAGATAAGCCGTTTAAGTAACAAAAGAAACAGCCTTCAAACAGAAAGTGTCGATCAAAGATTGTAGTGATAGTATTTCAAAACCTCCAAGTTTAAATTTGAGCAGAGAACAATAATGACTGCCAGTGGCTTCATGTTGATTCCTGAAGTCAAAGCATTGATTGAGCAGCGTGTTGCAAGCTCCGCAGTGAACAAGCCGTGAGCAGAGAAAGTCCCAGTTAACCTAACTGGACTTCATCCACAATAGAAATTTCCGCTCTTATAAGGAAATTAATTTTGGTAGGATTCTTTTTTTTTTTTTAAATAAAGCTTATTCGTCTCATAAATAGACTAAATATTTGGAGTCCACGACTGAGAAATAGATGACATAAAGCAGTTAAGTCAGACTAGTTTTGCAGTTTCAGGTTTCAGAACAGTAAAGGTCCAACTGGTGAAAATTTTTGCACACTATAATTTCATAGGAGATAAAAGAGTTTAAAAAATAAATTTAAAAAAAATTGTTCTAAGCTTTTGTTTAAATTTTAAATGATCAAGGATGAGAAAAAAAGATCTTTCTAAACCTGATAAAGACATCCAAGTGAAAAGTGACGGGAACAGCTGCAGCTTAAAGGAGCCTCTTTGAAGTCTTCAGCTTTGCGCCTTTGATAAAAGCTAAAAACAGTCACCTTATGCCGAAGCTTCACATATCAAAGAAGTCCTCAGGATTTAACATTGCTGAGAAATTGGGTGGGTGTGTCGTATTCATGTTTGCATTTACTGATTGGGGAGACAGGCGAGAAAAAGTGCTGCTTTTGAACAGAAAATCTGTGTTTTTCTCACATTTTCCTTTAATGTTGCCAATTTAAAAGAGAAATAAGGAGCAACACAGTGCAAGATTCCCTCACAGATTATAGCTGAACTACAACCCTGCCTCCACCCAGCAGCTGATGAAAATATTTGTGCTACGTTTGTTTGAGATTGACATGAATGACTTGGATTATTTCATTTCTCACCCATTACCTTCAATATATGAGGAAAATCTCAAGGTTGGAGTTAGATAAACAAAAGGACATTGAATCCAGCAAAAGGTTAAGTGGCAAAACCACAGTTTTTCTGTGACAGAGAAAGAACTAGATAACTGCATGTGGAGTGAAAAAATAAATCACTTCTTCTGTTCATGTTTGCTGTTTGGAGGACTGAAATCTGTAAAAAAAAAAAAAAAAAGTTACAAGTAAAAGAAATGTACAAACGATAAATACAAAATGCTTAGTACTCACAAGAAAAGCAGAAAAAATATACAAAGGAGGATGAAGACAGAGAGTTGGGTGCATATATAACCAGGTGAATATAACAACAGGGTTTGGTAAGTTTTATAACTACACTAAAATAACCTTCTTACATGATCAATGTGTACACTTAAAATTAATCAAAGGATATTAGCAAACACCAAGATCAGAAAAAGCTACATAGTTCATATTGAACTTTTTAATCAACTAATTCAATTTATTTATGCATAAAAAACACACACCACACATTAATATCATCATTATTCAATTTGCATAGATATTAATACTATACCTATAAATACATGGTGCATTGCCTGTTTTCTGATTTGTTCAAATGCACCATGGCAACCACACTTCTTGGAGCCTTCATTTTTAATTGGAACATTGTACAATTAAGTCCAACTTTCTTTACAGGTTACGATATAACTGGGCATCTTTTGTAATCATGGTTACCATGCCAATTAGTGATAATTAAAAACAGGTTAGCTTTGCTGCTGAGCAAACAGTTTCACCAGTGAATTGGCTGACAGCTGAATAGCATCTGAGAAAATGTCTTGTTCATTATATTTAAATGGTGAAGGATTCTGTTGTATTCTACCCAGACTCTGAAATGATACTTTGTTCTGTCAGTCTTTTGAAGCTGTGAGGAAGAACAGGAACCTGCCTGCAGGAACAAAGCAAATCTGTGTGTGTTTAGTGTAAGTGTGTGAGGACCACACAGCAGTAGCCATGTTGCATTATGCTATTGATTGCTCATTCTCAGTGGTCCAGTGATTATAAGATGCAGCAGTCTAGCCAAGGGCTCGATTCCTTATTAATTCACTTCTCTCCCCGAACCGCGCGGTGTCTTTGTTAAGAATGTTTTGACAAGATAAAGATCTCACAGGCAAGACAAAAGCTGTGGAACACCGATTTCAGGAATGACTGGCATTATTATAGTCGTAATTACAGGAACAAAGAGTAAAACTGCGTAATTCTACCACTTCTCCAGAAGAGTATACACTTTTATTACATGCGCAAAAATGAACCTCTTTTTGCTTTTGTTTTACAGCACAACTGCGTCTGCATGCCAGCTGTTGTTCTTGCTGTCAAGAACAAAAGGTTTGAAAATAAGTAAAGCAAGTCACACATGGACAACCTTTTCCCAGATTAGTTTTATCTTTGTATTTGTTTTGCTTCCCTGCTTCGTCTCACTTGACATCTTACCTAAACAATGTAAATCCAGGCTCTTCATAAAGTTAAAGATGTGCAGATGATTTTTCACAGCAATACGTCATCTGCAGTGCACATAAAGACACAAGGCGAGAAAATACAGATTTTAACAGTGCTTCATTCTAAGTGTGTAGAAATTCATGACTGCAGGTGCGTTTCAGTGGAATTACAATCTGACTGGAAACAAAGATTACAGAAAGCCCCAAATTTGTTTTTTTCACTTTAAGAATATTACATGACACCATCAAACAAATCCATTGTCCAGTGTATGCACTCAATATTTGTTCAGGCTCCTAGTGGCAGATTTTTAAAAATAATTTCTTGAATGCTACTTTTAACTTTTAAGAATTATCACAGTTCTCTTATTTATTTCTTTGAACAAAAAACATTTCAAACAATTTTTTTATCTAGCTCTGGGGCAAACATCATTTTAATATAGATCTCAGTTTTATCTTACTTTGGGGAAAAAAAAATCTGCCATTAGTTTACTTGTGGTGAATTAAAGTTAAGAGAAATTGATAGAAAAATTATAATCACTGCTACGGCTTATCTTTATCTTCTCAATAGATCAAATGCCTGAAAATTGTATCGGTTTGTGAAGTTATGCATAACTTTAGTTAACCTTTTAGAAATCAGAGCTATTTTTTTTTTCAGTTTAATCATTTCAGTCCTAATTAATACCATCATAGCAGCAAATAATAGCCAGGCAAACTCCAACCTTTTTTTTCTCTTGTTTTAAAACACAAGATAAGGCATTTCTTTTTCAATGTGTGGATAATTACTTCATGGGAAAATATATATTAATATAGAGTGTAAATGTTGTCAAAGATGGTGTGTTTAATCAGCAGGGTGTCAGTTACTTCCAGATATTATGGAGAGAAAATAAGGTGGAGAAACGGGGATAAAAATGGTAACAATGAAGTGAAAGGGAGAAAGTGTGATATTGACAGGTGTAATCATTCTTATTCGTTGGCTTCTTTTCAAAAGCCAACAAACTTCTAATAAAAAAACAGCAAATTTTACAATAACAGTACATATGCAGTATAGTATTAGACCTTAATACACTACCTTAAGGAATTTCCTTGGCCTGTGGTTCATTGCTCATTTCTGTTTTTTTGGTATTATAGACTGAAAGAAGGATTTTTTTTAATCACCAAATGTTTTAACTGAATTTATTGAGCCAGTAAAAAGCAACTTAACAAAAAAGTTATTTTAATGAAGCGCATTACTTAAAAAAGTGTCTCCTTGAAAGGAAAATAAAAGAGTAAATTAAGATTAACACTTTAGGAGTGTACAGTTTGTACTAGCAACATATCTTCAAGAAAGGATTTTTGGTTTCTGAACTCCTTTTCAAACCATCAAGTCACGTGCAGGTCAGGGGGAGTTGCATCCCAAATAACCCCTAGGTGTGAATTTGTTGGCCTGTCACAGGTGTTTTACATCTGCAGCACTTTTCCCTCCTTTCCCCTCAAATGGAGTAGGATTGACTCAGTGACCCTGAAAAGAAAGAGGCAGCAGGATAAATTCAATATGATGGCAAAGGAACTTTGTCAGTACTTCTGTCTTCAATTGTCTGTTTTGAAACAAAAAAACTTTCCCATGAAGGAGAAATAGATTTTTTTTTTTCTAATTAATAATGCTAGTGATGTAGCATCAAAAATAATTGTGAATCAAAACATTACAACTCCCAGTACGTTTGTGTGACTACTGGAAAAATGTACAAAGGTTTATACACAAGCCGCTTATCTTAAGGATGCGTGTAAACCAAAATCGGCTGAAAAAACAAAGCACTGTCACAGATTGCTTGAATCTTCTGACAAAGCACAAATGCAGTTCGTTGTTAGTGACACACAGATCATATGATCTGTGTGTCATATGATCATAGAACTAGATCATATGATCTGTGTTATAAAGCTTCACTTATAAGAAAGTATTACAGTGAAGATGTACAAAAAAGGGTGCATCCTAACTACAGGATGTATTTAAACAGTGTTTATTAACATCTGCATCTTTGTATCTGTTGGAATATCCCACCAGTTCTTTTTGCCCTCAGTCCAGCAAACTAAAATTTATTTAGAACCGAGAAATCTATACAGTCCTTCAAAAGAAACATATATATATATATATATATATATATATATATATATATATATATATATATATATATATATATATATATATATATA